>OVBJ01000909.1:0-38495 GCA_900406535.1 Noccaea bulbosa | reverse complement strand
GTTATTCGAGGAAAGTTGTAGCAAAACCGAAGCTTAAGAACAATCTTGTTAGGCTTCATGATGGTCAAGAATCTTCATTGTTGCTAGATCCGAAACATAAGTCGAGATTTCGATTGCTACAACAAAGAAGAAAACATTTAGCTATGTTCTCTGATTAGTTTTTGATTTTGGCAGGCTGTTGTTGCAGCTCTTATGGAGGAGGAGGGGCTGTGAAAACAGTTTGAAAACTCTTATCGATCTGATGAGAGTTTCTTAGAGAACACTAGTCAATCAGACAGCAACGAACAAGAGAAATGTGGTCAAGGATTGAAGAGCTGAGTTTGATGAGGGAAGTGATCGTTGTGGTGTGAGCTATGGTGAGATGATCGTTGTGGTGTGAGCTATGGTGAGATTGCGGTGAATTCTGATAGTTGTAAATTTTTTTCCTCTGCTAAGAATGCAACTTTAACATTCATGATCAAACCACTTCCAAAGATATTAGACAAACAAAAGCTCAAGATCAAACAAAACTTCATAATTTTTTGTTTTCTAAGCACCCTTCCATTGGAGCAAAAAAAACAAGAGGTTTTTAAATAAATGCTTAAAACAATTTTTACAATATAAAAATATCTAAGCTTCCTATAAGCAACTCTTGCATTGCTGATGCCCTAAAAAGGGCTAACAAGATTAACAAGAAAAGCATTGGATGCCATCGACAAAACTTCTGATTAGAGCAACGTAACCGCCAAATTATGTTGCAAGGGTTACGTTGTGATTAATATCCTTGTTAAACTGTAAAAGTGAATCTCTGTACAATACTTCTTTATCAAAAAAAAATCTCTATACAATACTTGCACTTTTCGTCAATAATACACGTACGTCATGCTAAGTTATTAGTTTATAATTATGATAATAAAAATTAATAATTAAAAGCTACTTTTATATTTAGTTATCAAGATAAAAATAAGAAAAACATTTGTGTCGCAACGTGTATATGAATTTACATTACAGACGTGCATGTACAGTTCATGCATGCATGTTTGTTACTTTGTTTATTCCATGAGTGCATGATAAAACTAATTACCTCCAAAATACAGACTGTCACTTCTTCTTCTTCTTTTTTTGTAGTAAAACTAAAAACATTAGTGGTAGGGGCCCACAGTAATTAACGGTTAAATAAGCTTTCAGTTACTCTTGACAGGCATGCAAGAAGAATCAATCAACTATTCCCCGTTCTGATTAGTTACAGACTTACAAATTACAATATTGATTTTTTTAAGCAAAGAGACTTTCAAACCAAAAAGACTTTTAATTGACAGACAAAAAAGTGTCTTTTACCTACAAATGTTTATTTATTTATTTATTTTTGTTTTGTTATTCAAAATTCAAACCAGCTGCTCCAGATACATTCACATATACAGATATACTACACGCATTTAAACAGTGACAAACTTAATTTTAAAAAAATATAATTTCATGAATTTAAACTTTATATCTTAAATATTAATTTTACATAATATTCTGAAGTATGAGCAATATTAATAATGTAAAAAACATATGAAGAATATAACTTCTGTATACAAATAAATTATCCAGCAAACAAATCAAAAAAAAAAAAAAAAAAAATCAACGGATAGGAACCTAGCTAATTATAGTATTAAATTTTTCTTAAAACATATAAATGATTTTATTGTGATATGATATTTCAATTTTTGTAAGCATTATAAAATTTTTAGTTTAAATCTCCTACTTAATTAGGAATATTGTTGCATAATAATTCGTTAATTTATACTCTCTCCGTTCTTTAATAATGATTTTTTTGGATATTATTTGTTGTTATATAAAGATAAATATTATACCCTTTTGATGCATTTTTCAAATTTCAAGAAATATTAATTTTATTTTTTGGATTACTATTAGTTTAAAATTATAAAAAATTATTTTATTGCAAACGTTTATACAATAATAATTGAAAATCAACTTTTTTAATATGTGTGAAAACTAATAAATGTATCTTTAAGTAATGACAGGAGTATATTTTAGTATATATGATTATAAAATATATATTTTTAAAAAATTATATTATTTGAAATAGCAGATTAGATGGATGAACAACAGTATTTGGATATGTAATTATTCAGTTTAATTGAAATTATTTTAACATATGAACCAAAACAATTATTTTGTACGTAATGTTGATGTTAAACACATATTTAAATTATAAATCATTTCCATGATTATTCAAATATAATAGTAGTACGAAAGAGCCGGATTTACAAATGAATATATGGAAACGTAAATTTGACTGATTGACTTAAACGATTTGCTCTTATTTTACAATTTTTTGCTATAGGCAAATATTTTTTAATTGGACTTTTTATTTTAATGATTAAACTTTTTGTCATGCCATTTTTAGATAGTGTATTACTAGTAAAATAGTTGACCAACAAATATTTATGATATTTCATTTAGTTTATGATATTTTAATTATGACGGTCTTTTAAAAAGATTTTATGAATTTATCGTCTATTAATATTTGAATATATTTTTATATTACGATCAATCTAGTCAATACTATAATACCATATTAGATTTTTCATTTAGTTTCTTATTCAGTCTACTTCTTGTTTCATTTATCAACGAACGATCTAGTCAAATTTTGTTTCTTATTCTGTTTATCCCATAATTTAATAATGATTATTGCGAATATTCATTTTTGAAAATTTGAAGTGGTAAAATTAAGCAACAAAATTATAGTAAAAAATATTAGTTCACTTACATTGTAACTGAAAAAAATCCAGAGAAAATAGGTTATAAATTTTTATTTTATTTTTATAAAAAATTGTGTATATTCAGTATAGAATTTAGATCTTGAAAAATTAAATATTTTAACATGTTCTTAACAATATATGTATATTGCTAGGCTCCTACCATATAAGATTTTCTGGAAACTTTTATTTCTCAAAATAATTACAACTAAAATGGATAAAAATATATTAATATAGACAATAAGACTAAATTTATTTATACTTATCTTTTAATAGCAAAAAACTAAATTTAGTTCTCTACTTATATAATAAATAATTAATTTATAGTAAAACATAACCGAAATGGAAACCAATAATATTGTGCCATGTAGATGATAAGATAGAAATTATGTAATCAGTAATCAACTATTTTCTCTATTTTTCTTCTGTGTTCTTCGAGAGTGTAGGGTAAATAAAGTCTCTCCCTCTCTCACTATATATTTTACCATTAAATTCAATAGCACACTCTCTGCAATTAACTCTCCTTCCATCTCTTCAACACTTTCAGTCTTTCACCAAATCTCTCCTTTAGCCTCAGAAAACCGCTTCGCAAAACCATCAGCTGTTTTTCAACCAACCTATTAATAGATTCAAGGGTATTCTCTGATTCATCGACAATGTATATTTGTTATATCCAATAATTTTGTCATTAATCAAAAAATTCATCTTGGATTTCATTCTTTTTTCATTAGATTATATTAATTTATTGCACCATTCATCTTGGATTTATTTTTATGGTAAAAATACCAATTTATCAATACCGTCTTTGTTTATCTATCAATTGATGAAATGATTCTTTATTTATCGTACAATTGGGACCTTGTATTTAATTCTATTTAATTTGTTCTCGTTTATAGTGAAAGAGTGCGACAAAGAGGAAGACAGAGACCAACCTAAACAGATTAAAAAAGGTATCGCTTACATTTGTTTTTGTATTTAAATATGCATCCGCGTTTTTTTTTTTTTGGTTGGGAGGGTAAAATAATGCGTACACGTTTATATATATACATATATGTGTGTGTGTGTGTATTAAATGCAAAATAGTTCGACGAATTTGTTACATCACAAATTTTATACAAATAAGAGTATGTGTTGTTGGTTGTCCGATATCGTGTTCTTATTCTCTTCTCTTCTCGATACAAAATTTGACAACATTTATGAAGAAGGGTAATTTCAAAAAAAAAATTATTAAAATCTATCGAATAATCCAAATTGAATAAACCTTTTTTACTTCGACTTTTACAATGTTCCAAAAATTTAGTAGACACTAATTAAATGCTCTAAGTGAATTTAGTGCAGCCCGAACTAATTAATGAGAAATTAAATCAAAGATTGATTCATTTAACCAAAGCAATAATTTAATTATAGTATACTTTAAGATTATTAATTTTCAAAAAAGTATAACAATATATATATATATATATAATTTATTTTATCAAAAAAAAAAGTATAACAATAAATAAATAGAAAAAGACGAACTGGCGATCTAGGTAGGATAATTAAACTCATATACTAAAATATCGTTGATTTTGCTATTGTCCAATTTTTTAACCAATTAAACTAAAATCAGAACACTTAATGAATTTTCGCCGCTCGAATTTTTTTATAGAGCAGTATTTTTAATCTACATATGGTCATTTTTATTTCTATGAGCAAATAAATCTACTATTTCTTTTTCGCATTTTCTTTCTTTTTGATTGAGTTCGTCCTTATCAATTTAGATCTCTTTAAACTGCGACATTCAAACAAAATTTCTTTCAATAAACCTTTCAAGTTTCAAATATTATTTTTGCGTCGATTCATACTGTGATCTTAAATCAGTTTCGAAGAGTTCATAATGTTGATCTTCCGGTTAGTTTTGTTATAATCTTTGGTTTTTTTAGCAAAATATGTTGGGGTTAATTGATTCCAAGTCTATATGAATGTCAAGTTGTGTAAATTGTTTGTTGATAATTTGATATGCTCATTGTGATTTTCTGCGTTTTGTTTCTTTAGTTTCTTCCGGTGGATCCTTTGATTCCAACTACCCTCCTCGATTTCTTTTTCTATATATTGTCTGTTTCTCTTTTATTTTTTAGATCTTCAAGAATAAATATAAAAAGTGGTTTGACTTGGAAAAGCTAACTTTTTGTTGTAATAATTTTAGTGAGAGATGAGAGAGAGAGAGTGTGTGTGAGATTCTTGTAGGGACAACCTGAACAAAGGAAAACAAAAACCTTGTTCACAAACCCTATATAGTGTCTGGATATTACCATTTTATTATTTTAGTTAAATTTCTTCTTGTAACTCATTTTAGTTTTTTTAATTAACTCTATCTCTCAGTAATTCAAAGAAAAGAAGATCACGAATGTTGCAGCCAAACATGGTACCAGTGGAGTTGAACAACAACAATGGAGATGACGAGACCAACGTTAACAATAACAACATTAGTGGTGGAATGAATCTTGGAGATGAAGAACTCGACAGTGGGAATACAAGTGAGAATCCAGAAGGTGGATTGGGAAACGATCAAGATCGTCGCCCTAGCAAGAGAAAGCGATATCATCGTCACACCCAACATCAAATCCAGGAGATGGAGTCGTAATTAATAAATTTATCTTTTTTTTTTTTTTTTTCACATATATGATTAACTTAATTAATAATTAATATAGGATAATAATTTCACATGATTGTGTTATTTGTTTGTCGAATAGATTCTTCAAGGAGTGCCCTCATCCAGATGACAAGCAAAGGAAAGACCTCAGCCGTCAATTGGGACTGGATCATCTTCAGATCAAATTCTGGTTCCAGAACAAACGCACCCAAAACAAGGTATATATATATACAGATCTATAAGAAATTGATCATCGTCTCACACATATTTAATGTTTGTATAAACATGAGTCGTTGGTTTTGATTCATAGTATATAAATGTAGATTGATGATTCCACATGTGTATGTTGAATTGTACTCCGTACATAGTTAATGTGATACGAGTCAAAATCTAGTTATAAGATTTTAGAGTTATTGCGCTTTTCGAAAACCTGTGTCACTGTGTGTGTGTGTTGGTACTTGTATGAACGCAATTAGTACACATTACTTCTTTTAGTATATATTCACTTGAAAACCAAGAAATTCGTTACCTTTGTCATCCCTGTTCCAAAGATATATAACCACTTAGTTGGTTTTTCATTTCATTTAACCTATTTATTTATTTATTTATTTATTTTTTTGCAGAATCAGCTAGAACGCCATGAGAACACACAACTTCGGGCGGAGAACGATAATCTAAGAGGCGACAACCAGCGATATCGAGAAGCCATTATCAATGCTTCATGTCCTTCGTGTGGAAATCACACCGCAATTGGTGAAATGTCTTTCGAAGAACACCATCTTCGCCTCGAAAACGCCAAGTTGAACGAGGAGGTACGTACTATGTGTGTATACTAAAAGGATGAATACGTGAACCATAAACCCTTATACACTCTCTATCTATAATATAATGTTAATCTAAAATGATATATATATATATATATATATATATTTATGATTGGTTTCATAATCATGTCATAAGATATGATTGTGAAAGAACAACTGCACACACTGACCACTTCAATTAACATGGTAAACCCCATTCATAATGACTGAAGCATATATTCTTATACATTATTTCTTTCTTTCAATAACATGTATTATGCGGATTTGAACCTGGTAATGACGCACTAATATCACCTAGGATCACTTAAGCTATATGTCATGGTTGATCATGCATATACATATAACAATTCAAATTTAGTGTATAACAACTTCTTCTTCTATTCTTTGTTTTTGTTATTTGGGATTCTAGATCCATCAATTGTCCGCGCTGGGGGCCACCGTTGCAGGCAAGCAGGTAAGGAGCTATCCTGCTTTGTCTCCTCCTCCGGTTCCAACTCGAGCTATCGAGTTGGGGATGGGAAGTATGGGAAGAGAAGTGTATGCAAACATGGACAACCTCTCGATCAGGAGAATCTCTGGAGTGAATGATGCTGATAAGCCGATGATTATAGAGTTAGCACTTGGAGCCATGGATGAGCTGATCAGGATGGCTCAAGTCGGTGAGCCACTGTGGAAAGGAGGAGCTAATGGCGCGCCCTTTGCTTTGAACTTCAATGAATACGCAAGAACATTTTGCAACGGGCTCGGACCTGTCCCGAACGGGTTTAGACTCGAGGCCTCCAAGGAAACCGCTGTCGTGTACATGAACCCTAAGGACATCGTTGAGAGGCTCATGAATGTGGTAAATTATAATCAACTTTATTATCTTAAGTCTTAACTAATCCCGTTCTTAATGACATAATACATTAGTGTGACTAATTAACGGTTGTTGGCAGAACCAGTGGTCGACCACATTTGCTGGAATGGTTGGTAAAGCCATGACTCATGAAGCTTTATTGATTGGAATCAACGGAAACTACGATGGAGCTTTCCATCTGGTAATATTTTTTAAAATTTGCTTTTTAATGTAACAAGAATAATGAAAATATTTTTATTTGAAACAATTGTATACTAATATAACCGATATCGTTGTTGTTTATATATTTGATAGATGACTGCTGAATACAAAGTACTCTCGCCGCTGGTCTCGACTCGCGAAAGCTGCTTCGTCCGCTACTGTAAGCACCAAGGAGACGGTGTATGGGCGGTGGTCGATGTTTCCATCGACCAATTTGTCCCAACCATGGAGCTTAACTGTCGCCGACGACCATCTGGATGTCTGATTCAAGATATTGGAAATGGATGTGCCTCCAGGGTATAAATAATAAACTTAAAAGATGTGTTTAAACTTATCTTGTTATGGTTTTGGTGTATAATCCTAAGACTCTTTATCTTGTGAAGGTTACATGGGTTGAGCATGTGGAGGTTGATGACAGAGGAACAGTTCACAGCTTCTTTAAGCAGTATATGAACAGTGGTCAAGCTTTAGGTGCTAAACGTTGGGTTGCAACGTTGAACCACATGGCCGAGCGGTTAACCTTGGCTACTTCAAGCATCACAACCCTAGAAAGGAGTGATCTAATACGTACTTTTACTAACTCTCCCTTGTGATCTTTTACTTAAATCAATATCCCTTCTCCGTTTTTTTGTTTAACCTTTTTTTTTTTTTTTTTTTGGATGCAGAGTTAAGTAGCCAAGCAAAGAAGAGTGTTCTGAAACTAGCTGATCGGATGTCGTATGGCTTCTTTTCTGGAGTGACAGATTCGAATACAGATGTATGGTGTACATTGCCTGGTTACACCCCAGAGAATGTGAAACTGATGACTCGGAAGAGCGTGAATGATCCAGGAGTGCCTCCTGGTCTCATTCTCTGTGCAGCTACTTCGTTCTGGGTCCCTGTTCCTCATCAAGTCGTCTTTGACTTCCTCAGAGATGAGAAGAACCGAGTCAATGTACTGACTCAACTCCATTTTTGTTTTTTATTTTTTGCTTTTCTTTCTAGGTATATTATATTATAAAAACATGTTCATGGAAATGTTATCTGCAGTGGGATGTTCTCACCAATGGAGCGATTTCGCACAAGATCTCACAGATTGTAACTGGGAGAGACACCAAGAACTGTATTGCTTTATACCGGGTAAAATAAAA
Source organism: Noccaea bulbosa (assembly GCA_900406535.1). Taxonomy (NCBI): domain Eukaryota; kingdom Viridiplantae; phylum Streptophyta; class Magnoliopsida; order Brassicales; family Brassicaceae; genus Noccaea; species Noccaea bulbosa. The sequence continues at coordinate 30,105 of OVBJ01000909.1, read as the reverse complement.
ACAGAAACAAACTGAGTTGATTTTTGTTTTTTTGTTTTACTGCCTTTTTGGTTAATTTTGATATGTGACCGATGTTTTTGTTTGTGTGTGTGGTTATACAGAGCGTACACACTAACCAGAGGAAGATGATGATGGTCCAAGAGCACTCCACTGATCCAACAGCTTCATATGTGATATATGCGCCTGTTGATATATCAGCGATGGATCGTGTGCTTAAAGGAGGTGACCCTGACTTTGTGCCTGCAATTCCTTCGGGTTTCGCTGTTCTTCCAGATGGTATGGCTCCTCCTGGAAGTGAAGGAGGAGGGTCAATCCTGAACGTTGCCTTTCAGGTTCTGGCTGAGACGAATCCTTCAGCTATGCTGACTGTGAGCTCTGTTGCAACCGTTGAGAATCTGGTTCTGAGCACCGTTCAGAGGATCAAAGCTTACTTTCATTTTCAGATTGACTGAAAACCACCCCCCCTCGCTAGGTACTTTGATTGAACCCATTTTTCATAAAAGAAACTTAAAAACTATGGAAACTTGCAATGTGTTTATGTGCTGATTACTTGTTTGTTTTGTGTGTGGCTTCTACAGGAGAAATAAGCAAGAGAGATGCATGGAAGAGAGAATAATCATACCCTTATATATCCCTTTTGTTTGAAAGCAAAATGTTGAGAACTTTGTTGTTTTGTTTTAAGTCTTTTGTTTCTGAAACTTTGGTTATTTTTGTTATTTTGGTCATGTTATTCACTACTCTTTTCTCTCTCTCTTTTTGTTTTGGTTAAGTGTTTTGTTTCTGAACCTTTGTTATTTTGGTTAAGATATTGAGTACTCTATTAATGTTTGGGATTTGGTTTTTTAGCCTGGATATTTTTACTTTTTGTTTTCTTTTATCTTTTGGTTTATTGATATAAGACTCTCTCTGATTTTCAAAAGAGCTTGCGTAGTTTATTGGCTCGTGGCAATGGTTTTCGATTAACCAAACCCAACCATGCAGAAAAAAATGAGTAAGCCTCATAATCTGTCTTGGGGTTGAGATTTTGCCAAGACTAAATCTAAAAACTGATTCGGTGAGGTGAATTGTTAGTATTTTGACTATTTCCAACTAAACTTCATTTCATTTCAAACTATAAAAAAACACACTACTTTACAACAAGAATCCAGCAGAAAGGAAAAGTTGAAAACAACCCAAATCCATAATACATAGCAGAAAATTCAGAGAGACAAAAGAGAAACTTTAACATGATGATTAGCAGTACCTCATCTCACTCAAGCACGCTTTCTCCTGGCTAAAACAATTGGTCTCTTGCCACCTGATGATCCATCGGACTGAGAAAGAAGACCGCGAAGAAGAGATAGAATACCAAACCCCATGAAAGGCAAATACATCATCAACAGTTTCTCTGTTGCCTTCCCTGAACCTATAATCTCTCCCAGAACAGCAGCCTGAAGAGAGAGAGAGAGAAAAAAAGTAAAATGAGAATGAGACAGAACTCAACTCTCAGCAGTATACAACATCCTGAACATAACTGCAATTAACAACATTTACTGAGACCAAACAAAGAAATCTTGTATACAGATCCCACTAGTCTGCTTCTGGTAATGCTTTATAATTTGTTTCATGCTTGCCAATGGTCAGTTTACGCAAATATTAACCAATAATTATTCATTTCATGAACCTAATGATGCCCCGGCTTGTAGATCAATACCAAATGTATATGCTAATTCCTGGAAGTTTTAGCAGATGAACAAATATTTCACACTAAATCAAACACATTATCCAAGAGAGAGAGAGAGAGAGAGATATGAGGATCTAATGTACCATAGAGGTCACGACGGAAGCTCCGTACACCATGGAGGTGGTACCGAACCACGACTTCCCGGCGAGAATTGCGTAGACGTTGGCGATCGAGAGCGGCCAGATAAAGAGGAGCTCGAGCCAGACGATTCCAACGAAGAAATGAGGTTTCTCGGAGAGCAGATAATCTCCAAACTCGGCGCTGTACCAGCGATTCAGATCGACGAGGAACGCCGGGAATACAGCGCCGGGAAGAGTCGTTTGACCGTCGACGAGAGGCACAGCGACCGCCATGATAGCATAAAATAAGAAGAGAACGGCATCGATCGCCTTGCAGAAAGCTCCCATTTTATTTTATTTTTTCCTCCTTCTTCAATGGATTTTCGTTTTTTTTTTTTTTCCTCTGCTTCGAATCTGTCGTTGACCGCGAAAAAAACGAAGAAGAAGAAGAAAAGGCTACTTAATAATTGGCGAGTATAACGATGCTCTCCTTTTGAAATTTAAATTAAACCGGCTGTCACAGTTCCGGTTCGATTCAGTTGGTAAATTATTAAAATTTCAGCCTTCGGTTGTTGAACTTGCAAGTTCATGGATGGTGTGAGTGGTGTGACCTTAGAAGACCAAGTTAATAAGCGGATCTTGTTCAATCTCGAGCTGCGAGTTTGGGACCTGATCTCCTCAAACGGGACTTGGTATGGAATTAAAATTCGTGATCTGTTTCTTGTAGCTGACATTTTACATTTTGATTTGCCAAGACCTTATGTAAAATGTTTGGTGAGTTGAATTGCTAATATTTTCAACTAAACTTCATTTCATTTCAAACACACACACACACACACACACACACATTGATGTTTAAGAGAAGAGTACTTTACAACAAGAATCCAGCAAAAAGGTAAGAAACTCCTCATGTGAAAGTTGAAATAACCCAAATCCATAATACATAGCAGAAAACTCTGTGACAAAAGAGAAACTTTTACATGATGATTAGTAAGTAGTACCTCATCTCAATTCTCAAGCACGCTTTCTCCTGGCTAAAACAATTGGTCTCTTGCCACTGGATGCATCGGATTGAGCAAGAAGACCGCGAAGAAGAGCTAAAACACCAAACCCCATGAAAGGCACATACATCATCAACAGTTTCTCTGTTGCCCTCCCTGAACCTACCAGCTCTGCAAGTATAGCAGCCTAAAAAGAAAACATTCATGGACAACAAAAAAAAACGAAAATGAGAAAGAGACACAATGCTTACATCATAGTCTACACAATATACTCCATACTAAGATAAGCTTCATAACACTCTTCTAATTCTAATCAGATACTTTATCATGAAACTGGTCACCATAGTAGAGACTCAAAACTTATCTCTCAACATCTACAATGTTGTGAATATGGGGGACATAACTGCAATTAACAACAACATCCATTGAAACCAACAAGAGATCTTGAATGAAGGCATATACAGATCCCACTAATCTACTTACAGATCAAAACCAAATGTATATAATATTTCCTGAATTTTTAAAAAATTTCAGCAGTTCAACAAAGATTTCACCCTAAATCAAACACATTATCCAAACTGATCAGAACAAATGAGGAGGGAGATTAAGATCTACCATGGAAGTCACGACGGAAGCTCCGTACACCATGGATGTGGTACCGAACCACGATTTCCCGGCGAGAATTGCGTAGACGTTGGCGATCGAGATCGGCCAGAGAAGCAGGAGCTCGTGCCAGATTAATCCGACGACGAAATGCGGCTTTTCTGCGGACAGATAGTCTCCAAACTCGGCGATGTACCACCGATTCAGATCGGTGAGGAACGCCGGGTAAATGGCGCCGGGAAGAGCCATTTGGCCGTCGACGAGCGGCGCAACGACCGCCATAAAAGCAAAGTACATAAAGAGAACGGCATCAATCACCTTGCAAAATGCTCCCATTTTTTTTTTTTTTCTTCTCCTCCTTCAATGGATTTTTGTTTTTCCTGCTTCGACTCTGTCGTTGACCGCGGAAAAACGAAGAATAGGAGGAGGTTAATAATTGGCGAGAATTACGATGCTTGCTATCCATTTAAATTCCAAGTGATCCGAACCGTTTAACCGGCTGGCACAATTCCGGTTCGATTCAGTGGTTAAAATTTAAAAAGTTAAAGACATTGCCTTCACCTGTTGTTGAATTTGCAGGTGGTTTAATTTAGGGAAAGGGAAACCCATTTAAAAGATGTTCTTATTTGAATTGTATGTTTTTTTTCTCTGCATTTTGTATGGAATTATATTTTTATCTCTGGGTTATAATCCATCAAAAATCCTTGTTACAAAATTACCTTTCTAATTAATGTTTAATCTGTCATTTGAACAAATGTGCAAGATGTGGGAAACAAAAATTGCATTTTTTTATCTCTGGGTTATGGTCCCATAAAAAAAATCCTTATTACAAATCTATTTACCTTTGTAAGTAATGTATTTTTATCTGCAAGTCATTTGAACAAATTGTGCAACTCTTTGTTGTCTTTAAATCTATAACCCGTCCTCTATGGAGTTTCAGGATGTTTTGACTCTGAATTCTCAGCTATGCTTTCAATAGCTTTGAGTTTCATACAACTCTTCTGCTTAAGCATATCCTTGATCTCTGCTTCTCTCTTATCAACAACTTTGATCAAGTCCTTAAAACTCGCCGCCCTCAAACTTCTCCCTGCTCTAGAAGAACTGCCTTCTTCGCTTGCCCTTCCTTCTTCACTGTCCTCTGGTCTCAACCGTTGCCATTGCCAGAAAACTTTCCAGCAGAAGAGTGTGAGAGCAATGAACCAAACGACGCCGCAGATTAGGAACAGCCCCCAGAAACTCTGTACCGTGATTTGATAGTCCTCTGTGTCTGAGATCTGCATTAAGCATTCATGGCTGTACGTAAGCCATTTCTTGCGTATCTTCTCCAGTTTTCCTTCTTCAGACAGCTGCAGGACCGCTGTCGACATGTCCACGGCTAAAGGAGAGTCTCTCTGAAACGCCTGCAACATTTTGAGATGCAGTAAGCAAAAGGGTATTTATAGAGACCGATCAAAAAAGAATTGAAGCGTTTACGTACAAATCCCCAGCCTGTGCGTGTGAATTCCTGTCCAACTGTACGAAACTCGCAGTTGCTGTTTGACAAGAGAGCTTTGATGTAAGGAAGCTCGTCGACAATGGCTGCCACGCCGCCAGCTCTTGGACCACGTTGAAGAGCAGAGAGATATTCTTCTTCGTTTTTCAGTGGAACGATTCTTGATGGAGCTATGTTGAGTTCATTGACAAGATACTTCCAGGCGAAGGTACCGTCTTGCACTCCAATGGGTTCGTTGCTTGTGATTAGACTGTCCATTCCTTCTATCCGAGATGTTAGCTGTTTAACGGTTAGGATCGAAGTGAGACTCGCCGTGTAGCTTGAGTTGATTATCAGAACCACAAATAGCCATATGAGTAGCACAAACCTCCCCAACGTGCTCACCGTGTTCTCCCCTGAAGATCAACAAAGAAACAAGAATAAACAACTTGAGAGCTTGGTAACAATATTAAAATAGAAACAGAGATTTTCTTCTCTTTGACATACTCTGAGAGAAGAACATCGTTGAGAAGCTAAACCTGCAACGTTGGAATACCAGAAAGGCAAGCTTTAGTGCCTCAACATAAGCTTTTAAAATACTAAGTATAATATTGTTCTTTCATCTCTGTTACATCTAATGTCAGCAAGGTTAGGGAACTGGGAACTAACCAGAAGATGGTGATGATTTGTCGCCTAGGAGGTCCGCGGAATTCTTCATTAAAACGGTGCTCAAGAATCCAAATGATAGCTCCCACAAAGAGAAAGAAGCCGCCGGTCACAGCCCACATCTCTACAGTGAATGGTTTCAAGAACGACCAAGGACTAGACTTGGCCCCCTTCACTGGAGCTACCACCACAAGCCCTGATTCCATAAATGGCTGAGTGAAATCTACAAACTTGGTTCTGTTTGTAATGATTGTAACATCTCCGACCGCTACATCGAAATTCTGGAGACATGAAACAGAGAGAAAAAAGCCACAGGTTAGTATACTATTATCTCGTGTACTTGATTGAGCAAATGAGCAAAGAAGTAAGACTCACATTTGCAGCAACTTCACCTATGAGATCATCATACGAAGGATTTCTCTTCCCGTCCCCGTAGAGTATATAAGTGCGTGGAACAGGATAAGGAAGCAATTGAATCGCAGCTTCAAAGATGTCAATGCAATAGCCTTTAACACCAAGCGGGTTGTTGTCCTTGGACGCATAGTTCTTGTAGCTCACACGGTTAGGCACCCCGATCTTGAGCGGCTCTCCATTGTAAGGGAAAACCCAACCCCGAGGCGGCTTCGTTACATTTCCTGGCCATATGATCTCGTCAAGACGTTGACGTTCTGCAGATTTGTTTGGAGGCTTAGAGTACAATGTCTCCGGTGGCTCGACAGAGAAACCTGTATGATTTGACCAGTACCCGACTCTGTGTGGACCTCTAGTTTCTATGTTTAGAACGTCGTACGCTGGATTAACCCGGTTTTTCTCTGAATCGAACTCGATTTGCCCGGTCAGACCTGTATACTTCATCTCTTGAATGACCTGCAAGAATCTCTCCCCTTGATTGAAAACGTTGAGTGCTGATAACTTTATGTTGCTATCGTTGGTTTGCCTCAGATTCGGATCACTTGAGAAAGTCACTGCATTGCCTTCGCTGAAGAAAACTTCGAGAGCACGAGCTACCAACCAAACAGAATCATAAGCATAAATTGCATAAGAATTGAAGCCATCACCACTTGTTGAACTCTCCTTGGATCTAAGTTTTTTCCATCTTGCTTTAAAGCGTCTCTTCTGGTCACTCTCAGGTGTATAATGGCGAAAAGCAACCACTCCTTGCAAGAGATCCATAGTTTTGGGTTCCACAGAATCCAAAGCTGTAAGAAGCCAATCAGTGGCGATCCAGACGTAGCCACTGCTCATCATTCCAAGGGACTTGGCGACAGAGAATACGTTCAAACCCGAATCAGGATTCACATGAACAACAAAGATGCGAGATTCCAACAGATTAGCAGAAACCAACAAGTCTTTGATTGAGCTATTATCTGCACCAGGTGTAAATGCAGCCTTGTAAGAGATCTTGGCTCGTTTCTTGGCTAACGCATCGCCTAACACAGATATCCCGTTTCTACCATACTCGTCGTCCACAAAGATGGCCACAACTTCTCTCCATCGGCAATAGGATACAAAGTCAGCGATTGCGTTCATCTGGAAGTAGTCGTTCTGTGTGGTTCGAAGGAAGTAAGGGTACTGAAGGGATGAAAGAGTCGGATCCGTTGCTGAAAATGACAAGAGAGGCACATGAAGCTCATTAGCTACATGGGAGATTATGTGACCAATTCCTGAAGACTGTGGACCAATGGCTGCAACCACCTTGTTCTCCATTACCTGCAAAGCTACACCATAAGCCAACATATCACCAACCTCTTCCTCATATCCGAAAACCGCAAACCACTAGAAGAGAAAAAGCAATCCATGTGCGAAAATTGAAGATTACAAAAAAACAAGAGAAAGCTCAAAAACAAACGGTAGAGAGACACACAATCACCAATCTACAGCTTCGTTGGGGCATTATCACGAGCAACTTTCAGGCACTGCAATTTAAGCCAATGAAAACAATTTAAGCCATGAAAAGTACCTCCTATGGTTCCAACAAATCCGCTGCAATTTGAGTCATGAAAGACAACAGTGAGCTTGGTTCCCCTGAGAATACTTTGATCAGCGTTAACGTCGCCAATGGCCAGCATAAACGCGGGTTTGGCTGCTCTTCCGATGAAAGAATCATAGGTAAACAGAGCTCCAACGTTGACAGAGCTTGGCCGAGAAGAAGAAGAGTTTCTAGAGAAACTTTCTCTACCAGCACCTTCCGTTGGCAAAACCCAGAAGCTAGAAACACACAGGAGCACAAGTCCCATGGAAAAACCTCTAATCATCACGAAAAATCCCATCTTTTAATCGGATTTTCGAAACCAAAAAGGACTGATTTTTACAGGCTCATGATATAAACATTTGTTGGTTCGAAGTTAAAAATCCGATCGAAGAGGCATTAACGACCGCTAACATCAACATCAAGAGAAAAATTAGAAATGGTCAAACAAAATAACAAAATTGAAAATTCTCGTGACATCTTGCTGAACATTGGATCGAACGAAGAATCAAAGACTTAGATTTTCCGTATATGATGATTATGAGTGTATAGACAAGAACTGAAACCATCACAGAGATGGTTCAGAAAAAAATGGAATAAAAAACGTGGAGCTAGTAATTAATAATTCTATTCAACGAGCGAACTCCATGGATGATGACATTAGATTAACAGAAATAATAAACGTAAATCAATAAAATAGCAAATAGTGGGTCCGAGTGTCAGACAGAACAAATTAGCATACCAAAACCAAAACTATAAAATAAGATAAAGCCCCCAAGTTGGATAAAAATTCAAAGTTCATGAGTTCATACTTCAGAGAACGTGGAAATTATTAAGATATGTATGTGGTACGTATAGACGTACATATGCATACAAAGATCCAATTTTTTTACTAAGATTTAACTATGAGGAGCCTATAAACATGTTGTAAATCGAAAATTTTGGGTTTTTTTTAGTACCAAACCCAATCATATAAACCCCACAAAGTCAACAAGACAACTGACTATAGTTTTTGTCATGTCATGTTAGTCTTTGAGATTAACAACTGTTTGTTTCTTTTAAGATCTATAATCGTGGTAATGATCATTAGCTCTTACCAGATTTTTATGTTGCTAAGTTACAATCATATCTAACGAACAAAGATTCGAATATTGGTTTACAATTTAGCTCATATCTAATTACATTACAATTTTGTTCCTGTAGTGTGGAATCTTTATCTTATTTACGTATCAATTTTGTCGTACCTCAGAATCAGCTTGGAGTTCCACAACACGAGATGGGTTGTTGTTAGAGTCATCATCACTCTTTCTGAACATTCTCTTGATAGCTTCTTCTTTCTCATCAACAAACTCAACGAAACCAAACACCAATTCCCTCAACCGAATCGCAGGAGAAGACGACCAAGAATCGCGTGGCGTCGAGCTTGTCCTCTCCATCCGTCTGTACCGCACGAACTGGCGTATCATCCTGAGAACAAACACTAAAAACGCAGAGATCGTGATTGCAATGCAGACAAGGTACAAGCCTTTGAAGCTCTTGAGGTGAAGCTGGTTCGGCTCGGGGTTCCAATTTGATTTCTCTGCGCAAGTCGTCTTGCACAACCATTTCTTCCGAATCTCTTGCAGTTTTCTCGTCTCGGAGAGTTTCAAGATCGCTGTTGACATGTCTATAGCCAGTGGAGAATCTCTCTTAAACGCCTATTTAACAAGGAAAAAAACAACAAAAAACTCAAATCTTTTTTGTGATTTATTTCGATCTTTTGATTAAGAGTAACGTGAGAAATGTACTTACAAACCCCCAACCACGGTGCATAAAGGGCTCTCCGACAATCTTGAAACCCGTCCGTTCCGCTAGAAACAGTTCAATGTAAGGGAGCTCGTCAACAATGGCAGCTACGCCTCCCAACTTGTTTGGTCCTAGCTTTAGAGCCCTTTCATACTCCTCGGTCGAGTCGAGTGGGACCAGCCTAGACCGAGACATGCCAAGACTGTAGGTCAGGTACTCTAAAGTGAACGTCCCAGACTGGTAACCAATACGCACATCCATTGCCCGCAAGCTGTCTATGCCGGTAATGGCAGAGGGAAGCTGCTGAACTGTGAGGATTGAGGTAAGGTTCGCTGTGTAGCTCGCGGTTAGAACCATCAATAAGAAGAGCCACACAATCATCACTAGTCTTGCTAGATTGCTTCTCGTGTCTTCCTCTGTTGACAGAATAGGATAATACAGCAAGATCCGCATATATGAGTTGGTCGGGAAAAAATCAATGTATTAGACAGATTCGGAAATGGATGAGATTGAGGCTACTCACGGTTTCTCTTGAAAAGAGTTGAGAAGCTGAACCTGCAAAGACAAAACAGACGAAACATAGTCAGATAACTCCGAGAAATAATTATCAAGTTCACTGACTATTACAAGCTGAACTTACAAGAACATTGTTGAGATTTGTCTTCGGGGTGGCCCTCTGAAATCTTCATTGATGCGATGTTCGAGGATCCAGATGACTACGGCAATGACCAGGAATGAAGCTAGAACAACGAACCATAACCGGATGGTGAAGGGTCTCAGAAAGATCCAAGTTGCATTGTCGTCGTTAGCCGGAATCACCACCACAAGGCCTGTGGAAGCATATGGCTGCGAGAAATCAACTAATTTGGACCGGCTTGGGACTATTGCAATATCCCCAACTGCTGCATCATATTCCTGAAAACAGAGGAAAAAAACAGGGAAATACATCTTAGTAAGAGTTGCTCTGAGCATGTTCAGTGACCTCTGAGGCTATCTGAATCAGTATTGCACGTTTCTGAAGTGGATACTTACACCATCTGAGACCATGTGAATAAGCTGGTTGTAATTAGGACTTGAATGGCCATTCCCGAGTGACTCGAATTTGTAAGGAACACTGTAGGGGACGAGCTTCAATGCTTCAATGAAGATGTCGATGCAATATCCTTGGATCAGATGGCTACTGTTCTTTTCTTCGGTCACAAACTCAACAAAGCTCACTCTTCTCGGGACAACAATCTTCAATGGATTTGCGGAATCTGCAATAACCCAACCACGCGGCTTTCCACGCCCGCCACCAGGCCAGGTTATGTTTCCAAGTTTTTCATCAAAAACCAAGCTAGTCTTGTTATGTGTCTGTAGAGTTTTTGGGGCTACAACCGAAATGCTTCCATTCGACCAAAAACCCACAGTATGAACACCGGTTTTGTCTACATTGATGATCTCGTAGTCACAACCAGTGACATTTCGACCAGAACCAAACTGAACTTGACCGGCTATACCAGTGAAGTCCACCTGCAGAAGTTTCTCAAGTAGTAGCTTCCCGCTGTTGAAAATCTTGATTCTCTCCAGGTGGAGTTTAGTTCCTTGTGTTTGAATCAACTTCTCGGAGTAAGAAAATGTTATGTTGATCCCTTCATTCAGCATTTTCTCGATACCGTATGCAATCATCCACACTGTATCAAAGGCATGGAATGCGTAGGCATTCATTGATATGTTGCTCTTCAGTTTTTGTTTCAATTTTTGCATCTTCACGGATTTTGGCATGTGTTGACGAAGCCCAACTACTCCTTCAAGACGTTTTAAAGTACCTTTGTCAATCAAAGAAGAATCTAAGGAGACTGAGAGCCAGTCTGTGGCGAGCCACACGTATTCACGGGTCATCATCTGCAGCTTTTGCGCTATACTAAAGATTCTGAGCAATGGGTCAGGACCAAAATGAAGGACATAGACTCGAGGACCGAGGGACTTGGACTTCTTCAAAGCATCAATAACGGATTGTTCATCAGAATGCACTGAGAGCGGCACTTTGTAGGAAATTCTGGACCTTTTCTTGTAGAGTTCATCATCTAGAGCAGAAACACCATTTCTTCCGAGCTCATCGTCTGAGTAAACTGATATCACCTCTTTCCATCCATGAAAATTGATAAGATCCACAAGGGCAGACATTTGGTGGGCATCATCAGGTGTCGTCCGAAGAAAGAAGGGAAATTGGAGGGCAGAGAGAGTTGGATCAGTTGCTGCGAACGAGACGAGGGGAAACTGAAGCCCTTTGGCTATATCTGACATTGTATGAGCAATGGAGGATGAAATTGGACCGATTATAGCCACCACTTCTTTCTCAAGCACTTCAAAAGCTGCAAAAAATAGCATTTGGAACCCAAAATATGTACCGATAAAAACTGATTGAAAACATATTGACGTGCCAATCATTTCCAATAATTCTCTTTTGAGCTTTTCAAAAGTCACTTTGGACCAAAACTCTACACCAAACAAATCCAAGAAGACGGTCTATCCCAAAATGGAAAGTTTCTAATGGGGCAGTGGATGAGGCTCACAAGTGTTTGAACACAAAAGAAGTAACAGAAGAGTCAATGTACCTCCGAAGGAACCATGAAAGACATTGCAGGAAGAGTCCTCCATGAGCAGCCGTAGCTCCGTATCTTTGAGAACGCTTTTGTCTGCGTTCACATCGGAGACAGCTGCTTCGAGAGCTACTTTTGCAGCTCTTCCGATAACCGAATCAAACGTGAAAACAGCACCGATGTTCACCACTTTAGGCCTTTGGCAACCCATTGGAACCACCAGAATGGCCACAATAAGTGCCGTTATAGCCACAGATGGGCCAATGCCCAGTCCCATGGAGACAACACAATCAAAACTTAGGAACAGTTCAGAAAGATTGTTTTGGAACTTGAACCATCTCTTTTAATCTAGTGGCTCTTGAGCATGGAGGATGAGAAGAACAGAGACCAATCCACTTTCCTAGGCAAGAACCAGAGAAAATAAATAAATGTAAAGTTTCTAACTTTGACCTGTATGATTACTGATGAGGAGAAAATCGGATCAAGATCTAATCGAGGAGCAATTAAACATCGAATCAAGTAAATAAAAAAAGTTGACTAAAAAAGGGCAACAATGTGGATTGAATATGATGACTTGTATACACAAATTCATCCGGATGTGGAAAAGTAATAAAAAGAAGTCATTTTTTTACCAGTTGATCGAAGATAACAAAGGAAGCAAAACAGAGCCGGTCAGAGTAAGAACCATCCAAGATCAAACAGTGAGAAGTGAGAAATGAGAAATGATCTTCTGTAATTTATCAACCTTCAGGTTCTCTGCGAAATATTCGCAAACACGCTGAAGGCATAAGTTTGAAAGGGAAATTTTACTGCAAAGCAACGAATTCTTAACAGAAAAAAAAATCAAGGAACAAACAAAAAGCAATGATTGGACAGGAGCTAGATTCCTCCTATAGGGGAGAAAACAAAAGCCTAGAGACCAAATCACGCCCAGAAAGTCATCTTCTTCTTCTTCTTCTTCTACTTGTCGTATCAAATCGAATGGGAACTGAAAAACACAGAAAGAAAAGAAGAGAAGAACTGAAAAACATGTGACTGAAGAGCTTCTTTTGGTTTGAGCTATCAAGTCCCCTATCCGTAGATAGTCAGAGCAGCCGTTGGCAAGCCGTGGGGCCCATTTTTACGGGCCTACAACATCTAACAGCCCCATATTCTTAAACTTGTCTTGTTAATCAAAACTTTATTCTTAGTTTGTTTTTGGCTTTTTGCTAACAGAGAGTTTTCTTCGTAAAATTGCTGGATTAAAAACTAAAATTTTTTTTTAAAAAAAAAACTGAAATGAGATTTTATTACTATTAAGTCATATTTAAAATTAATTTTTAAATCATACTATATTTTTTCTAGCTATGTCATTTATTTTTATGAATTCTTTTGTCAATAATTTATTTCCAGTTTATATCAGTTAATATATAAGAATATTGATGTGTTTCNATGTAAATTAGACACATTTTTTTTTTTTTTTTTTTTTTTTTGATGACTCGGATGTCCTAGCTTTCACTAAGATGGGTCCAAACTAGCACGGGAGTTGGTAATCACCTCATTTTAATTCACCAGTGGCCAACGGGAATCGAACCGCGGATACCGTATTGAGATTACCCCTCAAATACCACTGTACCATGTGGTGGTTTTTGTAATCTATGAAACATACTATTTTAATCCAGCAAAACAAATCTGTGATTTTATATCAAAAATTTGATTTTAATTTATTATGTATTTATAATTGGCTGTGTATTATAAACTATATTTTATGACAATAAAATCTCAATGTTTATTATTTTCTCTCCTAAATTTTTGTAATTTTTCCAATTTATTTAGGAGGGTGTATTGAACTTGCGATTTGAAATGATTTAGGAAGATTTGATTTTTAGTGAGTTTTTAGATAATTTTGTGTGAATCAAAGAAGTTTAAGTGATTTTAGTTAAGAGAAATTTGGTAAAAAATGATCAAAAAACTCTCCTCTTGTCCACATAACTTTTTTTATCATATTTTGTCCTAATACACTTTATAATGCTAAATTTTCCAAATTTAGCCCTCAAAATAGAAATTACTATATTTTTAACATATACAGAAATCATATTATTTAAAATAAAAAAGTAACAAAAAAATGGAGAGTTATTTGATTAATATTCTCAAAAATAATTATAATTTGAAAACTAAACCTTGTTTTAAAATTAACCTTTTCAATAAGTGAAAAAATAATGAAACCATTATCAGTTTTTAGAATTAATAATGAGAAAGAAACAATTTTTTAATTAAAATTTAGAGGAAAATCTTAAATTTATATTAAATAATAGTTTAGATTTTAGATGTATCAGAAATATAGATTTTTGAAAGACAAAAAAATATATTTCAATAGATAGTTATACTTGGATATACATATATTATTTACAAAATATAGTAAAATTTATCATCAATATCAATCAAACTCTTTAAATAACATCTTGAACATTTGTTTCTTCTTCTTCTTCTTATTTTTATTTAACAAAATAAAAATAACAATTTAGATCTATCTTTAGAATAATAGAAAAAAAAAATTTTCAACCGAAATAATTTTAAAATAACATAAACGAAACTGTTAGATTTGAAAAGATTTTAAAATATTTATTTTCCATATTCGACTAGATATATATTCACAGATTCTCGCAGAAACTTTATTTCTACGGTTGGTAGAATTTAGTGTTATTTTAGAATATACATTCTACGAACCGTAGAATCTAAGTTATTTCAAGAATACGCACTCTACGGATGGTAGAAATCTTTGAAATTGTCAGAAAATATTTTCTACTTAATCATAAATATGAAAGCCGTAGAATGTCTTTTCTACGAATAGTAGAATTTTGAACTTATGTCAGAAAGCATTTTCTACCACTGGTAGAGACGTGAACATAAGTTAGATTTCATGTTCTACGATCAGTAGACTATTGAAGATAAGGTAGAAATCATATTCTTCTGTCAGTAGAAAAGAGAGAGACAAGTAGAATATGAATTCTACTTTGCAAATTTGAAAAGGTAGAAATTTTGAAAACCTTATGTTTAACACATTTTTTATTTTTTTTAAAAAATAGCATAACATTCTCCATATTATTCTACACTTGTTAAGAATTTTGTTTTTACAAAAATCATTTTAAAAAATTTATTTCATCACTAAAAGGGTAATAAAGTCAAAAAGTGATAAATATAAAAAAAGGTGTATTAAGACAAGAGATGAGTTTTTTGAGCCTATAATCACAAATCTCCCTTTAGTTAAAACATTCTAAAATTCCATCTCAACCATGTGATTTTGAATATCTTATAAGAAGAAATCTCACCAGGATTTGAAAATTACAAGTTGATTTTAAAGAGGTTTTTATAGTTATTTTAATATAAATTATAAAATAATAAAGTCTCAAGCTGTCAAGCAAGACAAATTCTCTACATAAAAACTAAAAGCCACAATATTCTCTTCCCCAACACCTCTTTTCGTCGCCTCTCTCTGTAGTTGAGACTTGAGACACGAACAACTGAAAACCCCATGAAAAGGGTTGAGCAAGAACCAACAATGTCGGAGCCGAAGAAAACCAAGTACGATCGTCAACTCAGGTAAGAACACTCTTTCTCCTCAAAACTCCACTTCTCCTCTGCACATCGTCCTTCCTAATTCCTCTTCCTAGTGTTCTAATTCGGGAAAAAAATTCGTAGGATTTGGGGAGAATTAGGTCAAACGGCTCTGGAAAACGCGAGCATCTGTCTGCTAAACTGTGGCCCTACTGGCACAGAGACCCTCAAAAACCTCGTCCTCGGTGGAATCGGAAGCATCACCATTGTAGACGGATCCAAAGTTGAAATTGGAGACCTTGGAAACAATTTCATGGGTATCATTCATTCTCTCCTTCACCTTCTTCGTTTTTTTTTTTTTTCTTTTTTCTGTTTCTCCTGTAACGGTGACTTAGCTTTGGCTATTTGTTATTGTTTTTATGTTAAAAGTGGATGAGAAGAGTGTTGGCCAGTCAAAAGCCAAGTGTACATGTGCCTTTCTTCAGGAGCTTAACGATGCTGTTAAAGCCAACTTTATTGAGGAGAATCCAGACTCTTTGATTATGACAAACCCTTCTTTCTTCTCTCAGTTCACTCTCGTTGTCGCCACTCAGGTACACAAAAAGGTTTTCTTGCTTTTAAAGCATTGACCTTTAAAGAAAGATCTTATCTTTAGGATTAGTAAGCCTTGTTATTTCGCCAATGTGTTGATTCTTGATTGTAGCTAGTGGAAGATTCAGTGGTGAAACTAGATAGAATCTGCCGAGAAGCGAATGTCAAGTTGGTTATTGCTCGCTCCTATGGCCTTACTGGGTTTGTTCGTATCAGTGTAAAGGTATTATTATTTATGTTTTACTTCAACTTTTTACAGTGTTAGGCATTTGTTTTATATTGGTAAGTCTTCTAAGTCATATCTTTTCACACCTATCAGGAGCACACCATTATTGATTCAAAGCCTGATCATTTTCTTGACGATCTTCGCTTGAATAATCCATGGCCTGAACTCAAGAGGTACCCTACTTCTATCTCCTAGCTCATTAGGTTGTAATGGCCTGAAAGATCTGATGAGGTTTGCATGTCGTCCAAACTGTGAATTGACAAGGCTGATATGAAATCTTAATTATTCAATGAACGGCAGGTTTGTGGATACCATTGATCTAAAAACACCAGATCCCATTGCTCATAAGCACATCCCTTATGTGGCCATTCTTGTCAAGATAGCTGAGGAATGGGCTCTGTCCCATAGCAACAACCTTCCCTTGACAAGGGAAGAGAAAAAGGAGTTTAAGGTATCCTTCCTTCTTGTTACTCAGCAATCTGTTAGCAAGCTTTACTTGTCTTGTGATTCCTTGTTTTAATATATATCCCTTCTTCTTGAAATCTTAGGATTTAGTCAAGTCCAAGATGGTATCAGTGGATGAAGATAACTACAAAGAAGCAGTTGAAGCCACTTTCAAAGTTTTTGCTCCTCGAGGAATCAGTGAGTATACATCTTGTTTGGCATTGGTTGAAACAAGAGATTAGATCTATCATTTCTATACTGTATATGTTGGAAATAACGAATGGTTGCAACAATAACTAAATGGACAACTTTCAACTATCTTTGCTGATCATTCCCTATGCATCTTGATGTATATTCATAATATTGAAGTTAACATTGGAGTTAATATGTTAAGTCGTTTTAAGTATCTACTAGGAATAAGGTTACGGGTCCAATTTCTTTAATTCTCACATCGAACTAAACCTGTTTCTTTTTTTTCTATAGGCCAAGAGATTCAAGAAATTATAAACGATAGTTCTGCTGAAGTTGGCTCAGATTCCTCAGATTTTTGGGTAATGGTAGCAGCCCTCAAGGTTCGTCATTTGAAAGTAGTTGAGAACATGTGTTGTGGTTCTATATATAGATTGTTTCTTTGATCCATGTTAGCTGTTATCTGCTTCTCATAGACATGAATGCGTACCCTATTGGACTACTGATTATATGCATCACCTGCAGGAGTTTATTTCAAATGAAGGTGGTGGGGAAGCACCACTCGAAGGTTCCATGCCCGATATGACATCTTCAACAGAGTAAGTTCTCTCCTGTTCCTTCATTTCAAGGGGGGACTGAAATTCATCCGTATCAAATTACTAAATATCTGTATTGTTCTTCTTCAGGCACTACATCAATTTGCAGAAAATCTACCAAACCAAAGCTGAAGCTGATTGTCTTTCCATGGAGCAACGGGTGAAAAACATTCTAACTAAAATCGGTCGAGATCCACATAGCATCTCAAAGCCAACTATCAAGAGCTTCTGCAAGAATGCAAGAAAACTTAAGGTGAGAAAAGCTGGAATTTCTTACAACTTTTATGTACTACTGCATGATAAAACCGATTGCACCTCTTTGAATAAAGTAAAACCATTGGGATATGCACCTTGTAGGTCTGCAGATATCGTATGCTAGAGGATGAGTTCAGCAATCCTTCTGTAACGGAACTGCACAAGTATTCGGCTAGTGAGGATTACAGGTGCGAATGTCTTCGTCGAACACAAAGATATTTACATTTGCAGCAGTTTGGAGACCTGTTGTTGTTAGCTCTTAAGGCTCTTAACACTTTTCTGTTTACCTTTTCTTGCAGTAGCGCAATTGGGTTTTATATTCTTCTTAGAGCTGTTGATAGATTTGTTGCGACCTATAAGAAGTTTCCTGGACAGTTTGATGGGTAAGAACACCACATTCTAGTAAAAGCTGTATCCTGAACAACTTTGGCATTGTTAGGCTCTTGACATGTCTCTTTGTTTTTTTTAGAAAACAAATGGATGAGGACGCATCCCGGTTAAAAACTACTGCCCTGAGTCTTCTTAGTGATATGGGTTCCAGCGATTTTGTGCTTCCGGATGAACTTTGCAATGAGATGTGCAGATTCGGTGCTGCAGAGCTTCACGTGGTTGCTGCATTTGTAGGAGGAATCGCATCTCAAGAAATAATCAAGGTTCGGTTCATGTTTCTGTTCATATTCATATCTCAAAATGGTCATCGTGGGATCAGTTTATGTTGGATTTTTTTGCAGCTTATCGTTTACCTTTTATCGTTTCCAAATGTTTGCAGCTTATTACAAAGCAGTTTGTTCCCATGTTGGGAACTTTCATCTTCAACGGCATTGATCACAAGTCTCAGTCTTTGACATTATAGAAGATGATTCTTAGACACTGGTGGCTACAGAGAACTCCAACATATCTCAAACGCTAACATTTCTTGGGAACAAGATTGAACGATTTATCAGTTTAGAGTTCTCATTTCTGCCAATGTATCTTGATTCTTGAGCCGCGGTTCAAAACCGAAGAGCTCGTGTTTGTTAACTGATTTTAACTTTTAAGTGATTGTCAAATAGCGTTTGTTCATCACTGTTTTGCCAAGGCAAAGATCCTGTCATTTTTCCGAAGCAAAGATCACACTTTAGACTAAAACAAAGTACATAGGTCTACAGAAGAATACAACAAACAACAGAAGCTGTCTAGGCGTTACAAAAGAAACCACTTCAGTCTAGACTCATTTCCTAGCTGACAAAAATCCAAAATTGGCGAAAGAACAGAAATGAAACAGAGAGAGAGAGACGAAGCTACAATATCTAGTTACCCGGTGGAGACTCTCTTTGTGGGATTATAAACGCTGAATTCGCCAAAGTCTCTTCGTCCACTGACAACAAAGCAATCAAACCCTTGTAAAGAAGAGGGTCCAAACAAATTTACCTCAGTTAAAGAACTTTTCTGACACCAAATCTTTCTTTGTCTTGAGTTGACCAGATATTATGACAGAACATCCAAACATCAAATGCCTGAGTGAGTAAAAAAGGCAAAGGTGGTTTCAAGTATTGAGAGGTTACCTGTGACTAACATCCCAGCCACCAGGTAAATGGCGAGGATGAACAGCATCAACAAAGACTTTTCTCCACCTTCGACAGAAATCCCGAACACCGTCATCTCCATATTCTTTCAACAGATACTCTACAATCTGTTTCCCGTGCGGTCCATGTCCTAGCAGAGAGAGTTTCGAGTTCTGTTGGTGCATAGTGTTTCCGTTACACTGAGTATCATTTAGCCCTGTAGCTGCTCCATCTCCTCCACTTGCACCATTTCCACTATCTTCATCAACTAGGCTACTTTCTGCATTCGTATCATTCTCACCATCTGAAGCCGCGAAGCTGTTTCCTGTAGTATCTGTAGCAATACAACAATGGATCATTGTGTATAATTAGCCTTTTATAAATCAAGAACAGCATCCAATGTAACATATTTATCATATATGCTTACCATTGTTACTGGTTTCTTGTTTGTCCATAAGACCAATAAGGGAGACACCTTTCCTTCTTTCGAGTTTTCTTCTCTCGTGAGGGCTCAACCCGATGAGTAAAGCTCTTTCCAAATCTTCTTCAGATATGTCTCTTCCACCGTAATACATCTTCACAGTCTATATTCAAGATCCAAAGCAAGCATCAATAACAGCATGATGATCAGAAAAAACAAATTAGATGATCCACTATTATTAATTACCTGCAACAATTCGTCACGGCGACTTGATGGCATTCGGTTCCCATGTCGCAAGAGCGCCATAGCAGCTGTTCTAAGATGTAATGGAGAGACACCTGCATCCTCAGAGTTACCGTTCGATTCATACTCCATTGAAGATGATGATGTCCCTTGTGCTTCTTTTGAATCAAGTACTCTACGAACAAAAAGAGGAATTCCAAACTCTGTAGCGATCTGTCTCTTGTACCTCTCTGCAGCAGCATGCGCAACTTCATGACAATCCACACACAACAGAACAATGTCATGAGACCTGTGACTTTTCAGGTGCTCCGGGAAATGGACTCTATAGCAAGAAGGTATGATCCGGTAACGAAGGTAGTGATTCCCTTCTCCACATCCAACACATATATTCTTCTTGGTCTGGATATAAAAATCATTCCCTTCATCTTCTGGTCGTCCTTTCGGTTCGAACAAAAGCATTATCGCAGGCGGATCTTCTTCCATTAGTTTTGCAAGACCTCGGTTCATATACCATTCGAGCTTCCTCCTATCGCAATAACATAGCAACCTTCCATCATTTGCGTATATTCTGCAGTTGTGATAAACAGGAGCCTTGCATGAAAACTTCTTGACAAAAAGCTCTCTCGATGCTTTCCGGGTGAATTTCTTGATGTTCTTATGTCCATTTTGCTTTGAAGCAGAGCGAGTAGATAGCTTTGTGTTGAAGTTTACCAAAAGAGAATAATTGAAGATAGAAATAGGACAGGTTCCATCTGTTCCCAAGCATTTCTGAAGTACCACTGGTAAAATATCATCTATCTTAGCCACCTTGTCCTGAGTCATTTGATATAAATCATCCAAATGACTACAAATTACAGCAGATGGGGACTGGATTGAGGAATTCAAGCTTGGAGAAGACTCTGTAGCCAAATCAACTTGAGCTATTGCATCATATACATCTTCGGTTGTAGTTGATTTCTTACTAGCAAGAGCAACAATAGACTGGTCAGATAACACATAACGTGTGCTTTCATCATGAATTCGTGCCTGCAAACGAAAAACATATTGACTATCATTACAGCAAAGACAAAAGTGTCTTGCGGCTACAACATTTTGAAATGGAATTGCTAGACCAAACAGGGAAATTAACTTACCATTAAGTCTCTCCATGCACAAAGTTCCCTTACAAGCTCGTGAAACTGAAAAAGGCGAACATCAGCACGATGCTTCGGTATCTAATTGAGTACACACAATGGGTCGAGAGGAAGGCATACCTCTGTATCCAAGAAGATGGTAGAGTTATCTCCGTGACCGTTTAAATGCCGATAAATCAATGAGGAAGCAGCAGCATTCCCAGGAAAATCTTCGGTTTCTTTCGTGAACAATTGCAAACATGTCATGTTTGATCGCCTACTAGCCTCGAGAAGAAAATGGAATCTGTCATCGGGGCTAGATGAATCTTCTGATACATAAAATGGTTTNTTGTTGCAAAAAAAAAAAAAAAAAAAAAAAAAAAAATGGTTCTTGAAATCTTGTTTTCTTGAATAATAGTTGACATTGTCAAACAAGTTAAGCCTACTTTTACATCATATACAAAAATGTTGCTCCATGATAATAAGATGCTTACCAATGCCTTGCTGTTTGAGCTCAGCAGTTAAACTATCGGCAATAAAGAGAAGATAGTGTGCATCTGTTCTCGCATATTGCACCATCTCTTCGGACAGTGGACGCTGTCTCCAATCTTCACGCTGTAGTAAAGACACGAATCAAAGCTTAGCATAGATAAGAATAAAGAAATTGCTAGGAAGAAACTTTAACATTAAAGGACTCACCTGAAGCAATTTGTTAGTAGCCACTCCACAGACTGTCTCAAGTAAGTATGCCAACGACCTTTGTGGCTTTGACAACACCTCACATGCCTGGTTTTATTGCATTAACAGAAGCATTTTACAAAACAGCAGGCAACAAACTTCATCTTAGCTTACTATCTATGAACAAGTTTATCTAAAATGATAAAAATTAGTGCAGGATTTAAAAATGATGTACCTTGGCAGTATCAAACATATTAACAACATATATATGGAAGTCTCTTTGAAGCCAGATAACATCGTTGTCAGCCCCATGAAACACCTAAACGCACAATCACTGATTAATATTGTTAGAAACATATAAATTCTTCGTATGATTCTGAAATATAGAACATCTTCATCGAATAATTTTACCTTGCAAATATTAGGATCGGAGAAAACAGGACGAAGAACACTCATTGCATCATGTAATGCAATCGTGTCCACCAAAAAGTCTTCCTCTTGTGTAGAAATCTACAAGTTTTCAGAGAGAAATATTCATAAAAATCCTAACATCAAAGCTAAAACCAAAATACAAACCAAGATTCTTTAACATTTCCACACCTGAATTAGAGCAGTGAAACCAAGAAACGAACGCAAACTATGCTGCTCAGTATCAACAGCAAAAACCTTTTCTTTGGACAACGTTTCTGCAAGTTCCTTCAACTGTGACTCCGTCTCAACCCACACATATGAATCACTCATTTCCAGTGAATACAATCCCCTCAAAAACCCAAATTCAAGCTGAGGGTTCTCTAACAAGACATTGATCTCACTCTCATATGGATGACAGTTTGAAGGTTTGTCTGCATTGGTTTCAACTTTCAAACATTCAATACCAGAATCTATGCAGTAAACTTTAAAATCAATCCTATAGTCATAAAAAGGAAAGATTTTTGAGATTTCTCTCTGTGAAATAAAAATTCAAACTTTTTGAGAGATATTGAAATCCACCTATGGAGGAAGACACATCATCGAACTTCACGTGTTTGAATCCAGTGTAAGAGTTATCCGCAAGAACGCGTTTGAAACCGAACTGCGGTTTAAGCTCCGAATGCAGATAACAACAGCTTATAGGAGATGTCTGCCTCCTCCGGTGGCGGCGCCGCCTATACTCCGCCACGAACAGAACTGTCACAGCGACAACGGAAGCTACAGTAATTACGAGTTTGACCTTTTCTCTGACATCCATTCTTTCTTATCTGTTTTTCTTCCTAATAGCCCTGAAACTGTTAGTTAGTGTTCGCTGAGTAAATCTCCGGTCTTAACTTCTGCACGCTCATTGTCAATGGCGGAAAACGGCCAACTGAGATCATGACGCGTGTGATAATCTAAAGCCGTAGAGATCCTGACACGTGTTTTGGTTATAGACTAAGCAGGCCCACTAAAAATGTATATATATATACACATTTCGGCTTGTTGGCCCAAAATCATAAAAAGTTGATTGTGATTTGAATTTTTTTTTTTTCAATTACGGGCAAAACAAATTACTAATGATCTGAATTGGATGAATATTTTCGGTAATTTCAAATCATTTGGTTTAACTGCCAAATGTGTATGGGCAATGGGCCGTTAATTACCAATAGGCCCAATGCATATTATATTCTCAACCGTTCCTTGTCTCTCTCTCTCTCTCTTTCTGTCCTATCTATCGGTCTGACGGCGAGAGATGGAACCGCCGGCCACCGCAAGAAAACGCTCCTCCAGACGGCTTCTCTTTGACCGCCGATACGGCTGGGTGTAGATTCTCTATCTTCACCACTCATTGAAATAATTTCAAAATTTCCGAAAGGAGATAAAAAACAAATACTGATTATGTGCTGGCTTCTACTAGGGTCGACGAGTGGAAGGACCCATCGGAAGAAGCTCTCGCCGGCGGCCGAGGAATGTAAGTCAAATCCTTCTTCTTAATTCATATATGAAAAAGGAAATAAAGTAGGAAACTGAATTTTAAGTATGGGTGGAACAGGTTTTGTGTAGTTCCACTGGGGATCACTCTGTTCCAGACCGCTTCACAATCGGTAAGCTTTTCTTGCTCCCAATTCCATCAATTATATTTCGAGTTTTATAACCAGTTTTGATTCTTGCACAGGTTAACTCCGCCGTCAAATTTATGGATATGAAGCTTCAGAAATGCAACCCAAAATCTATCGGAGATTCAGGGTCAGTGGTTGAAACGTAAGAGCAAGAAAAACTGGATCAAATTGACATGTTTGAAACTTTGTGTACGGATGCATCATGCATCTAATCCATATACTTTGTTGGAGCTTTTTGTTTGTGTGATTATATGAACTTCTCTACAGTTTTGTGAGTGATGAGTTAGTGGCTGATATGATCTAGTTTCTGGGAGATTCTACAGTTTTGTGAGTAAGTTTCTAGAACAGATTGACAACACATGCCAACTGCCCCTTGTTCTGCTAAGATTAAGACCTAATCAGACAAAAAGGATGTGTGGAGTGTTGTGTTTTCAACATGCTAGTAAAAATCATGGAAATGCTTTGAACTTTAAATGATGCTCTTGGTATCCATGTCATGTGTTTTCCATGGCAAACTGTAATAGAATCAGTCAAACTCTTGTTGCAGTTTGTGTTGTCTTTATGACACCAGGAATCTCTTCCTACTATACCCTAAGCCTTAAACATAATCGGCTACTAGTAGTGCTACAAAAGAAGAAGCGGTTAGAGAATTGGAAAAGATGTGCAGAGAGTGATCCAGGAGTTCTTGAAGACAACAAAATCTGTCTCAACATTCCACGAGTGATCGATGTGTATTACAAGGAAGGTACTGGTGATTTCACCAATCCTCACGGAAATCCCAAAGAACAAATCACCTATATAGGTACTGCTACTCCACCCCATTCCACTTTAAACATTCCATATTCCTTCACTTGGTTATATTTTCATTGACTTTGTAATTTGGAAGCCATCTCGTGGCCAATTGGCTCTCTCCACAACTAGGTAACATTAATTAATCTTCTTTATCTGCGTCCAACTCGGTACCGGTATAGGTTTTTATTCAGTACGTTTTTAGAGAGCGTAGAAGAGAAGCAGCTAAATAATACTCATACAAATAATAAACTTCACATAAACCTGCGAGAACCAGTCCTTAAAATTATAGATATTGTCCAAAAACATGTAACCATCATCAAACAAACAAAAAAAAAGGCCATCAGAGTTGACAAAAACGTCTATGAATAGCGAGAGATGTATAAACAGCCTACACATACGATGGATCAATGAGAAGCAGCTAAACAGTGCACAAACTTTAAGTAAGTGGGGACAGTACGTGGCTACAACACCAGACCACTCGATCTTCCCAAGCATACTCTCTCCAGTCCTATCCAATGCAATCAATACACACATAATATCCTTAAAATCACCAACCTCACTATTCCTCTGCCTAAAAAACCGCAAGCTTCCCGTGGTATTCCACCATTGCATCCACAGAAAATTCATTAGTTAACGCCTTGACATCATCAGACATAATCAATCTTGTCCATACATTAAAGCTTGTTGTCAAACCACAGAAACCCACTCCAAGCAAAACAAGCATAGAGCACATTCTCTACCGCGCACACACAATTCAACAAATCATCACCTCTTCTTATTCTTCTTTCGTTTTCTCTTGTTGATATCGTCTCCTCTGTCTTACCTTCCATCGGGTTAAACACAGTGATTTCATCACCGTAATGATCCACCGTATAAACCTTCCCCTCCAACGATGCGCAAAACGATGGTAGCCTTCGAATTTTCTCCTCCCACGCAAAGCTCCAAATACGAGATCTCGTATCAAAAAAAAACCACTTGGATCTCCTTCTATCCACGCCTTCCTCCGATCACGTAAATCTTTCCGTCGACAACTCCCAAGGCGTAGCAAATGGTGGGAGGAGACTGCATGCTTGGTCCCTGAGTTAGATTTTCAGATCGAGTATCGTAAATCCAGAGATCGGAGGAGTCGGAGTCGGAGTCGCAGTCGGAGTCGGATACCAATGAAATAAGATCTCTGACCCAACCGCGACGACTTCGGAAGTAATGTAGGAAAGACCATTAGGAGGGACCGGAACTGGGACCAATCGATACTCAACTGTCGTCTTCTCATTCTCAATCTCAATCGGACGGAGAGTAGACCAACGGTAGACGCAGTCATATTCTCCGTCAGAGAAGGAGACGTAAACCGAATCTTGCACTCGCATTTCGTCTGCTGGTAAAGACATCATGTCGTTGAGACAGCAACACATGAAGATAACCCTAGCATGTACTTATATAGATGACGTCAGGCCCAGATATTTCATATTAATAGATTATGAAACCCTTCAAAATATTTTTATATGTGAAAATGTACAACATGAAACTTATTAAAAAGATGTCTTCCAAAGTATTTTTAGGATTATTAAAAAAATTATGTATAAACCAAAAATGTGATGAATATGCAACTCTTCAAAGTATGTTTTGGGATTATATATTATGATTTGATTTTCGAAATAATTTTCAAGTTTAAAGAAAATAGTTTTTTTCATTGAACAACCAAAATTTAAATTGATGAATTTCCCACTTACATTAAGTACCATTTTATATATATATGCAATGGTTTTAATAATACAGAAGAAAAGTAATTTTTAAAAAACATAAAATGATATTTTTCACTTGATTTATTAAAAACAGATATTGATCACTTACCTAAAAAATAAACAACTCATATATTATCGTTAGATAAAATGTTGACTGCAATTTATTACATTTAGATAGATGAAATTTAAAACGTTTGACTACGAATGATGATAGTTCAAGTACACTAACTATTAAAAACAAAAACAAAACAAATTGTTTAAATCAAACCAAAAACCAATGGGAACGAACAGAGATTTAAGGAAAAAGAATAATGGTTTCATAAATTTTCTTCCATTTCCCTTCAAGACAGCAACAAAAGAAATATATCTTCCTCTTCTTTAAAGCTTTTCTTTTTTCAAGAGCCATTCCAAATACCACATAGCTAATAAGTACTTAATAGAGTAGAACAAATTAAAGTGTATATATATATATATATATGAGTTATATATATGAGATTCACATTTCCAAATGTCAAAACTTTTTCTTCTTTCAAAATCATCATCCGCTACTATTAGCGGCTTTTAAAATCGGTTTCCTATATATTGTCTTTATTGATGGCTATTTAGAAGTAAATAATTAATATATACAGAAAAAGGAAGATGTTAAAGCTTTTCTTCACAAAATAATTAACAAGAAAATAAATGATTTTGAATTAGAAAATGACACATGCCAAAGATCTGAAGTGACATATGGCAACTTATCATAGAGTGAAAACCTTAACAATATTAGAATGAATAGATATGAATTAATGGCACACAGATTACTAGAAAAATATATTAACGTGTTAGTCTGAAATATGGAAAGATGTATAAACGGCGAATTTGAAATCGACAAAAAACGTATAAATACAGTTTAAGGGATTTAGGGCCATTGAGGGGAATTCTGTAAATTCTTCAGGATTGGTTCAGGTTTAGCCATTAATCGGAAAAAGTCTTATCTTTTCTTAGATGGTAACAATACGGTGCTTGTTGGTCAACTTGCAGTCACATTTGGGTTATCTCAAGGTTCGCTGCCTGTTAGATATCTAGGTGTTCCTTTCTTTTGCGGGCCGTTTGCAGCTCATTCAGTCGGTTATCTATTCGACGATAAATTTCTGGGCTCCTAAGAAGTGCATCGATTCTCTAGAGCAAATTTGTAATGCTTTCCTTTGGAAAGGTGTGACTAACTCTGCGAGAGGAGCTAAGATTGCCTGGGACTCTTGTTGTACTCCTAAAGCTGCGGGTGGTTTAGGGCTGAGGAGATTGGCAGAGTGGAACAAGGTCTTTGGCTTGAAACTAATCTGGTTGTTATTCTCAGCAGTTGGATCTCTGTGGGTTTCGTGGGTCAAGGTAAACCTGATTCGAGGAAGATGTTTTTGGACTTTGGATCCTCATTTGTCGGGCAGTTGGATTTGGAAACAAATGTGCAAACTGCGTTCTCTAGCTCGTCCCTTTGTGTTCTGTAGTATTGGATCAGGTGTTACAGCGAGCTTCTGGGAAGATAACTGGACTTCCATGGGTCCGTTAATTTCTCACAGGTGAGGCTGGGCCGAGAATTAGTGGGTTGCCTCGTAATGCGGTGGTTGTAGATGCTATTAGGAATGGTAGGTGGTGGTTATCGACGTTCAGAAGTAGGAACCCTATCATCTTACTTCTGAAAGAGTGTTTACCCCAGGTCGATCTTATTCGAGATAGCGAGATGGATGACTCATACTTATGGAAAACAATGTGTAAACCACCCTCGGAAACCTTCTCAGCCTCGTTAACTTGGAGCACCCTTCACCCACCAGGGGATGCTGTTTTCTGGCATAAGGCGGTTTGGTTTAAGGATAATATTCCAAAGCATGCTTTTGGTTGTTGGGTAGTGGCTCGGAATAGAATGGTTACTAAAGATCGGCTTAGGAGTTGGGGAATCATGGTGCCTCCTCTGTGCCTTCTTTGTAATGCTAACGATGAAAATAGGCAGCACCTATTCTTTGACTGTGCGTTCAGCTCGGAACTGTGGTCCTATTTCACTGTGGCAGCAAATGTTTCTTGTCCGACGATCTTCGGGGACGCGCTCAGGTGGATTATTAATCCGACTCAGGATATGAATCTGAATATAATTTTGAAGCTTCTCTTCCAAGCTTCAGTGTATGCGATTTGGAGGGAGAGAAACGCAAGGCTTCATGGTGGCGTCTCCAGGCCTGTAACGAGTTTAAGAGAGGAAATTCATCAGCAAATGCGTTGCAAACTGGATCCGATGTCTCGGGCTCAACCAAATACTCCGTCAACGGTCTCTTATCTTATTTCTTGGTTCTCGTTTTTCCAGAATTTCTAACCTCCTTTTGCTATTAGGGTGCTTGTAGTAATCCCCTTAATTATTTTGTATCACTGCTGTGATAATGCAGATGTTGTATCTGCACTCAAAAGGGGTTTGTAATTTTTTAAATTTAATGGAAAAAAAAAAAAAAAAAAAAAAAAGGATTTAGGGCCGTTGACAGTGAGATATGATATGAGTGAAAGGACTGTGAGGGTTTATGTCTTTTGGGCCTCACTTATTAATTTATTAGTATTGTGAACTCCATACGGCTANAAAAAAAAAAAAAAAAAAAACCTCCATTCCTGTTAGGTTTAGAATTTAATTGAAAAAAAAAAAAAACGACACCCAAGAGAGAATGAGAGATATTGAAGTGTACATTAAATTAAAATAGTAATAGTATTTGAAATCCTTGTAGAAAATGATAAATAATGATATGTAGTCTCATGCTCCCATTCATCGACGACACCCACCACTATCTATCTTGAAAACTACAAGTCTACACTTTTGGTCAAGGGATACGGTTACGAAGGTGGTAAAAATTTTCGGTAAGAGTTGATACAGTCAACTAAAATAAATTTAATTATACGCAAACGCCGTCTTAGCTCAGTGATAGCGCGTGACTTTTTATCACGTGGTCGTGGGTTCGATGCCCACAGACGGCGGCTCATTCTTAATTTTTGTTTATCAAATTATTCAACAACCAAAAAACAAGGCCTAGACCCTTGTCTCACAAGAATCAGACGAATATGGAGATGGCAGCTTTAGGGTCTCGCCCAGAGAGACCAAAGCAAACATTTAAATTAGGTGTTCCTAAAAAGAGACAAAGTCTCCTCTCTTACAAGCAAAGCACCTTCACCTAACCCTTGTACGCTCTTTAACCTACCGAAGTAAACATATGTTGACCAGTTTAATCCCAATCCGAACCAAAAATTTAGTTCTTTTCGATTTGGGATTCAGGAACCGGTCCAATTTTCTGTCAAGGTTTATGTAAAGATAAATGAGGTGTTGTGGCATGAATAAGCACGGAGCAAATTATTTTGAATTTTTGTAATATCCCTGCCTAGATCGATACTTTTTCGATAATCTGGACAAACCGGTTTGCTTACACATTAGTTTCCGTTAGTGATTGGACGTTGCATGGTAGCAATTAGCCGAAACCGTACCCTTCATTATGGTTTCACCAAACACAGTCTGTGCATCGTAGACTTGTCTATACTTAAAGGTCCCATACTTAAATGACACTCTAATTTTGTGGAATTATTGGTGCATATATAGCCGTATGGATCCAGTTTATAGTGTATGCATATATAACGTCACTCACTACTTCACTTTTTGGTATGCGATTTTAGATTAGATGTTGTTGACTTTGTTTATAAATTATGGATATTATATAGGAAAAATTGGAAATAAAGGATGTTTTGAGTATATATTTGGTGATTTATACCTTTTTTTTTTAACTATGGGGGATTAGTCTTTATATTAAAGTAAAA
>OVBJ01000908.1:0-38510 GCA_900406535.1 Noccaea bulbosa | reverse complement strand
AAAAAAAAAAAATCAATTTGAAGGTTAAATTTGGATTAATTGTAAAAAAAATGGTAAGGGGACAAAGTGGATTTGTGAAAGTGTATGTGGACAAGAAAAGCTTTTTTTTGGGGTAAATTACCAATTTTCCCTTGTTTTTTTCGTTGGTTGTAAATATTCCCGTATAGTCAACTCAAATTTACTCCTGTTCACACAAAAATATTAAGAGCAAGTTTTGTGATTACTTCTCACTATAATAGATGATAAACTTTAAATCAAAATAATAAAATATATTTCCCATTTTTTTGAGTGACTTATTCTGGATTCTTCATTAAACTTTCATTTTTGGTATCCCTTAAATTGGGACGGTTTTGTTAGTTTTTAGATAAATAAATATTAAAAAAAAAAGCTTATAAAATGGGTTTTATCATTTATGAACACTGTTTAATAATGATTGTGGAAACTAAAATCAAATCCGACTTTAGTTCAGTTGGCAAAGCGGAGGATTGTAATAGGTTTCCCTAACAGCAAATCCTTAGGTCACTGGTTCAAATTCGGTAGGTCGGATTTTTTTATAATCATAACAAAAAAAAAAATTAAGATAGTAGAATTATTCAATTAAAGTGAGAAATATATATATCATTATTTTTGAAAAAATGGGAAATAGATAATTTACTTTGAAAAATATTGATACTGTATCTCTTAACGTATTTCTGCACCATACGAAATATGATATTGGCAACACTCGACACTCGACCATTCAAATTAGAAGCATGCTCATATACAAAACTAGAAAGAAAAGAAAAAAATTGTCAGTCAATTTTATTCTAAACGAAGGAAACAAGACTTTTATAGGACTCAACTTATGTCCATCAACAATTGAAGAAATTTGAATGGTCTTTCGATACCCAACTCCCGTTTCTCCAATTCCCCACAAACTTTTCCTAAGCATGCATGCAAAGTTCCACATCTCGAATTTCCCTTTCCTTGATTATCGGTGCTCCTTGAGCCAATGCCGTGTCGTGTCACTCGCTTCCTGCCTCTTTCTAGATTTGCGTCGTCAAGGCAGATTGGAGCTCCGGTCACTACCGCCACGTTCTCCTCTTTTTCCACGTCAACGCAGATTTCTTATTCTCTTTCTTTCCCTCTCGACGGTGGTGCTTATCTGTTGCTCTCAACAGTTTAGATCTAATTAAGATCATCCACACTAATTCCGTCTCGCTTCTTATTTTTCTTCACTTCCACGCCTTTGTCTGAGCTCTCGGCCCCCCTTCTTCTTCATCACATTCTCTCTATTTCCTTTTCATTTTCAGTATGCTTCTTCTTCCCATTCATTTTCTCCTACACAACTCTCTTTGCCTTTCTATATATTTTTTTTTGTGACAAGGGTTTTTGAGCAAAAAAAGGTTTAATTAGTTTTAAGGGTGAATTTGTTTAATAACCATATTGAGAGCATAAATTAAACTTGTAGCCATAAGGTAAAAAGAATGTGGTAAGTAACAACTCAAAACAAATTTGGACAAAATTATCCATGTGAAGAAAAAATACGATAATTATACTATATACATAAACACATATCATAGTATAAACTTGTTATCATTTGGAAACACAATTAGAATATATAATTACAAAGCGAGAACTTCAAATACAAAAGCTAAGTTTCAGATAAAAAACAATAGAGTAAATAAATTTAATTTTAGAATGATATGAATATTATATGATTTGTGTACAATCAAACTATACTATATAAACAAAGACATATATAGAATTGAGAATATACATTTTCTTAGATTTTTAGATTCATTAAAAGAAATTCAAATCATGTAATATGCATAAAAAATTTCAGTTTTAATCTATTAAAACTGAAAGATTGAATCATTATATTTCGAATATTTAAATTCGTTAAATGAAAAGAGGAGTAAGTGATCAATGAGAGAGGAAGAGGCAAAATGGAAAATACATTGACTATGAATTTTTTGTTTGGTTAGTTTCTTAATTTTGTTAGATAATATGGTTATGACACATAATTTCTCTAGTTTTATTTTTGAATTTTTTTTTTTATGAATATGGATTTGGGCTTTTGGGCTTTAGGTGAAAGAAATCTATCACCATTGTAAATCCAAAATTTCTGAATTTTAAACACAACTAAAATTCGTAAACAGTAGAGAAACAAAAAACAGTCAAAACACAACTTGTTGTCAGTGTCACTGGCGAGAAGTCCAAAGACATCTGAAGTTACAAACTACAAAGTGTTAAATCACAGCCGTCAGATATAAAAATATTAAAAACAGAAAGGGTCCCATCACAACACATCCAACGGCTAAAACTAACCTAATCTCCACTTCTCATTTCTCATAATATAAATACCAAAATCCCTAAAAAAAGGCGCAAACAAAAACAACTCAGCCTCACTCGTCTCTCTCTCTCACAGTCTCAGGTACTCTTTCTTCTTCTTCTTCTTCTTCCTTTACTCTCCATTAATCTGCGACGAAACCCTAAATATCAGATTCTCTTGACTAATTAAGATTCGTTTCTCTAATTAGATTTGATTTTCTCCCTTTTTTTAGTAGTTTAGTTATTCGTACTTAATTTTGGGTTTATTATACTTGTTTTGCTTAGATCTCGTAAATCCCAAATGGACCATGAAGATCCATGTGAAGTAAAAACAGTGTCTTTAGAGCCTCAAACTCCAATCGCTGATGCCCCCGATTCGATTTCGCCTTTCGATTCCGACTCGTCTCTGTCGGAAGAAGAAACAACCACACAGAGAGACAGAGGAATCATTACCTTGTCTCCATTGTGTAACCAATGCAATGATAAGATGAGGATTGATTATAATCTTTTCGATTGTGTTTTGGTTTTGTCTGATGAAGAAATCATTGAGTCTATGTATCAGAGTCTCTTGAGAATCATTGTGTCACTGCAAATACAAGGAGGCAGTGGTGAGATTTGGTGTTTTGACGATGGCTGCAAGACACCTCCTTCTCGGAACACCGACAGTAACTTGGTTCCGGATACTTGTCCTGGAGCTCCGATGAAGCTCACTAAGGTATCGAGGAACATTGATTCTGGGTTGAGAAGAAAACTCTTCTAGTCTGGAACATGAGTTTTAAAACTACTTTTCTGACATGAATTGTTGTTGTTGTTGTGACAATATTAGAGCTTTTTAGTGATAGAATAACTCTTGTAGCTCTTGGTTTGACCTTTTCGCTTGTACAGTCTTCTTTAGGCTTGTGAAGGGATTGTTGTTGTTGTTGGAGACAATTAGTTTCTGTTCTTTCTTGTGGGTTTTTGTAATTTGTGTTTTATGTTTCCTGGAACTTGTAAACAGTGAAGAATCTGGAATAAAGTTTCAATCTTTTCCAATTTTGAAAGCCAAAACTTATAACAAAGGTGATGTCTTTGTTAACATGTCCGAGCTTTAAGGAAAGACAATAGAAAAATGTAGTTGAGTTTGCAAATGAATGATATTTGGAGAAGAAGGCTATTACAGAACCAAAGGTCTTGCCCTGCAAATCTCTGAAAAAGACCAGTCTTACAGGGTTATATTAAGATCATTGTTGTGGGCTATATTGTAGTGTAAGGATATCAGGCAATGAGCAATAAGCAATGAAGCAAGAGTGGCAGCTTAGGTTTGTCACTCTTGTCTTAAGCATTTGAGTGATGCTAAATCATAAACAACACTTCGAGTAAACCAAATCGTTGAATCCAAAAGCACTGAAGCTAAGTATTGGGTGTCACCAAACAAACCCAGTTGGCAAACCAATGCTTTAACAGAGTTGTAAGTACCAAGTCTATACAAAGAACTTTGGGGAGTAGTATCACCAAGATCTTATCAATGCGCCTAACAAATAACCTACAGTGTCTATAACATTCAATAGGATTTCAAAGAATACTCATGTCCTGCTTTGGTCCTCCTGCTAGGACTCTTATGGAATAATTGAAACTGCTTTGGAAGCGTCTAGATGGTTAAACCGACAGGTGCCAAGAAGGTATTCCGGGAGCTCCTCTTCGGTATTCGCCTGCACAACAAATACGATGCCTACGCTAAGTAAACAGGAATCTCGAAATTGGCTTAGGAGTTATAACAACNTTTTTTTTTTTTTTTTTTTTTTTACCTGTATCAAGAATGCCATTTCAATCACGAGTTTGTTGAGGTAACCAAGAACAAGACTCACAACTCCTCTTGCAACAGTTGATGACCCAATATCAACGCCCAGCTGACAATAACAGAGAAGGGTGGTGTGTAAGAAAACAAGAGTCTTTTACGGAAATTACTAATCCCTATAATGGCTACTGTGTTACCTCAATATAATTCTTTCCTCTGAAGTAATTCATCTCCAGGGCCTGACCAATAAGGCATGCTTTCTTTCCAACACTCTGCTTAACTATCCAAGAGCCCTGATGCATTTGCAAAAACACAAGTCCAGCATGAATAATTTGGACATAAAAGATCTAAAAAGAGGGTAGTGATCTTCTACGCCAACCTTGGATATGTAAGGAATGAGCTTGAACCGTGAATTCCTATAAGCGTCGTCGCCATTAACAAAGCTCACAAGCAAAGGATGCTCTTCAATGGGAGTGCTCATCATGTAATAAAGTACGAGGCTGTACGTTGTTGATCCAGGAACCTGTTCTTTCATTGAACAGCTAAACGATTTTATTACGGACAAATGGAAAGGCTGAGTAAAAAAAGTTATGGTCGCAGGAGTGTCCTCTTACCTGTATATTCACGATGAAAAAGAACTCTGGTCCACCTTTCGCTGCATATTTCTGCATTTAAAAAGCTTGTAAGCTTCTAAGAATAAGCTGGGGGGAGAATATATGTCAAGAGTTAAGAACAAAAAAAACAATAGTTAGAACCTGAACTATGCCTCCAGGACGGGAACCTAAATCATCCTCCCGCTTGTCAGATTTTAGCCAGTCTGCAGCTACCATTTGCATCAGTGTGCCCTTTGCCTTGACCTGGATCCACGAGAAGAGAATGCTTACAAATTGAAAAACATTGAATAGATTGATAATATACAAAGCATCTAAAAGACAACAGAAGTTGTTTGCTTTTTTTCTTTACCTTCTTCTGGTCTTCAAGATAAGTCTTTCCTCGGATAAGAAAAGTCGAGGGGTCGGTGGTTGACCAACTACAAGGCAAAGCACAAGTAGGATCAGTTGGAAGTGTCGTTCCAAAGGAGCAAGGCGTGCTGCTTTCTTCCCTCGATCTTTCATGCAGGTCAACATAGCCCCTCTTTTGAACTGTTTGAGATTATAACCGTTAAAAACCATGTCAAACTGGAGAACGAGAAAACAAAATGACAAGACACGAGTAAATAAGAGCAGGAGTTATCACATGGAACTCAAGATCACCTGCAAGATCATGTAGCTTTTTCACTAAACTCGAAGCGCTATTTAGTTTTGGCTGGCGGGAATCCTGCAACCGGCAAGCCAAAATGTCAGATTTGTTATCCTTCCAAGCGAATTAAAGGTCATGGATGATGTTGTTACTACCTGAGAGTATGTATCCGAATCAAAATCTGAGGTCCAGCTGTCATCCAAATTGTCATTATCTGACGGTTCTGGAACGTCGAAAAACTCATCCACTCCATCGTTCAGGTCTACAAGGCTAGACCGCTCTGAGTGAAATTTGTCTCTTTCTTCATTAAACAGTTCGCTTTCTCCCAAAGAAGAATCACCAAAGGCACCATCTTCGTTTTGATTCAGTCTTGCACTTCTTGACAAGTCCCCTGATGGCAGAGTGGAAGGAAAGCTTCCATGTTTTGTCTTTGTCCTAAACAGCTCTCTCAGGGCTGATTCAACCATTAAGATGTTAAGATCAAAGAAAAGTGCGAAAACTAAAACAACTTCCTGTAAGAGAATTGGCAACTACCAGAGATTCTTCCAAGCATTTTCACAGTAATAGATCTAGCTAGAGATGGTTTCATGTAAGATCTCCAGGACTTCCAGTCAACAGCAAGCATGTGCTTCACAACGGATTGTGTTCCGTTGTCAATGGGAGATATCACATAACCGCCACCTATGATAAAGAGGGGAAAAAGTAATTTTGCTTTGACTCTCAATCCAAAATTGCACAAAATAGATCAATAGTTGCAATGGAAAGAATAGGTTATCAATGTGCATTGGCCCCAACCGACAACATATATTCTTTTGAGACACTAAAACAAAAGCATGCTTTTGTGGAAAATGAGAAGTAAAATTTGGTACTTTGAAACTTTTGTGATCTCTCTATACTAAGCTTCCACAAACACCAAGGTAGATGCATAAACCTTGGAAGGCAGAATTTAAATGACACCACAGGGCTAATGAGTAGTTTCAACAATGAGCATGAAAGGAAATGCAAAAACTGAATTCGTTTATAATAAACTAGGCGTACATTACTTTTAAGGCACGCACGGATATAGCCTTTCTGGGGTGGACACTTCTTGTGATATACAGAATGATAGAGAATGACTGCGACAGAATGAACAAAAGAGGATAAACAGTTAGATATATGGAGCATCTGGCAGAATCAAATGAACAGTTATTTCTATGGAGCAACTGGCAGAGTCGAATGAACAGTTATTTCTATTAAGCTCGTTACAAACCATATGTTCCATCATCTTCCCTTCTCCAATAACGACGCAGCGAAAAGTCTCTTCTTTTCATCCCCCTGTTACAACAGCATGTCAGTAATAAGACAAACAAAGACCCAAACTCTGGCAGAAAACTTTGAGTAGCTTACCAAGGTAACCAATCGCTGTATAGCTGTTTGTGAATTATATCAGTGTGACCATCAAGATGCTCGACCACACTGCCTTGGTAGAAACAGAAATCCCATCTGCAACGTTTCGAGAATTTTAGTTTAGAGAAAAGTAAACAACACCTCAAATCCCGTTTGTTTATGTTTGATGATTTTTCCATAGGCAGGAGAGTGGTCGTAGTACTTACTCTGATCTTGAGGGTCCAAGAGAAAGAAGCGTTTGGAAAATGGTTTCTGAGGTTCCATCAACAACTCCAACAGCCATGATAGCCGGATGATCATCCCACTGTAAAGTCAGGCAAAGGAATTATCAAAACATGATTCATTTTCCAAAACAGATTAAGACTGAAGAAGATACTGACCCTTCCAAGAGAATCTCTCTCTTTTGCCTCTTTGAAAAGCCGAAGCCCTGCATGCAGCACATGATTAAACCAATTGCATTCCAGCCACATATAAAAAACAAAGGAATGACAACTGTGCATGCACCATACCATTTTGACAACCAAATATTGTCCATGGAGAAGGTGCAACAACATCAGTCGTAACAGGATCCACTCGTGCAGACGACCGGAGCGTCCAGTCAATAGAAGTTGATTGATGATCCCGAGCTGAGCTACTCAGTCTGATCATAGAAAATACTTCTTTCTTTTAAGTAACCACAAACCACTATAGGTGCTAACTGCTAATTAACTGCTCAGCAATTGAATATAACAGTTAGACTAGAGATGTATTCCATTGATTTAGTACCTCAGAGAATCCCAACGACTTCTCGAACAATTAAACACATCTCCTGGAAAAGAGGCACCCTGCATAGAGCATATAACTATTAAGCCTCTATCCTCCAAATCGAAAGAGCTCTTAACTTATAACCCAATAAATGCCTTGTATGACCTTTAAAGCTGTCTCTTTAATCAAATTGATCCACCTAGCTGCATCCTCAGGACTGCTTGCTCCTAACTTTATAACAATCAAAACAAGAAGCCTTTACATATGAAAAAAAGATGTTCATCACAACAAGTTTCTTCCGATAAGGAAAAAATAACCGTAAATTACCTCACCTTGAGCTGATCATTGTGATTTGAAGTATTGTATAGTGTAAATATGAAGAATGCCTACAAGTGATGAAAGACAAAACCATTATTACTCCACAAGCATAAGATTTGAATATACGAAGAGTCAATTTTCATACTTTTCTATGAACACTTTCTCTTCCATTGTCAGTCACTCGGATACATGAATCTATTACTGCACTCCTTCCAGCATCCTGTAAAGCCAAATTCAGATTCTGTCTAAAGTTACAATCCAACTATACGCACGAAACAACGCGATTGAAAATCTAATAGAGGACCTTGGTTTTAGAATCGGCGATGGATTTGAAACTCTTGAGAAGATGATCTCCAAGGACAAAGTAACGTTTTCTAGAGAAATGCAATCCGAATCGATTGGATCGAATTATATACAACCAACCTTCCATCGTCGTCTCGGTCTCGTTTTCAGACCCAAAAGCCATTGAAACTCCGGAAGCGGAAAATTTCAAAGCTTTACACTATCAATAGGAACCCTATGACGTTTCTTGATTTCCAAGGAAAATTTTGCCAATTATCAATCGACCACTTTTGTAATCCAAACGAAGATTAATCAGAAGAAATAAATTAAAAAACCCACCTTTGGGGGAAAATCTCGAAAACCTAGAAGTTTCTTCTTTGCAATACAAACCACAGAAGAAGAAGTCTCTTGTTTTCTCCGTTATTTCCCATAAAACGACAAACCCAAAAAGAGAAAAGAGAACAGAGATAATTGAGAGTAGACGAAGATGACGAAAGGCGATTTTTTTGTTGCAGTGAAGATTTGATATTTTTTTAAAAGAGAGAACCAGATTTCAGTTGATGATTTATCGTCATCGCTTTCAATTTTTCTCTACAAAATTTCAGCAGTTTTTTTTTTTTTTTTCTTTTCTGGAAATTTTGGGAGCATGTGGCCAATGTGCAAGACAGGGGAGATTGGGGACGAACGATACAAATCTGTGAAATTTCGTCATTACCCTTTTCTGCACCTTTTGATGTGTTCAAAGATTTTATTTAACCCCTAAAATATCTGGTTGGTGGTATGGTTGTTTTTGGTCCCAATTACATTACATTCGCTTTTCAAACTTTTTTTTTATTATTTTCATCGACACTGTTATAACTTATATCTGGTTTGCAAGGGGAAAATTAGATAAGAACTGGTTTAGCTTCTCATAATTGAAAATGATCAGTGGCACTGATTAATTGTTTTTAGCAATTGCAGTGACGAACTGACGATTTCCGCCTGGCTGGAAAAATACATAACCTTTGATTGGTGACATTAAAATTAGTAAAAGGATTACAAAAATTTGAAGTATTTTAAACTATGAGTAGTATAGGCTATAAAGTGTTACATAACACTTGTTTTTTGGCTTTTAATACCACTATTTTTTATGTTTGTATTATCACTTTTTGTTGTAGTGATGTTTCCATTATAATATGCATTTTGTAATTTTTTTAATATCACAAATATAATATCAATTGATTGGTTACACACTAAGCATTTTACTTTATCTTATCTTATCATATTATATATAGAGAGAATATATATATATATATATATATAACATCCGATAAGTTCAAAATTTTAGCAGATTATTGTGGTCTTTCTGCAAGATTAGAATTTTTATTTCCGTAACTTTTATTCCTGTTTTTTTTTACCATCCAACGAATATTTTTAGTGTCAGTATAGCCATCAAATAGTCAATTTACCAATTTTTAATTTTTCTAATGAGTTTAATACATAACGGTGGTTTTCTACTCAGTAAAGGAGAACCGTTAGCCCACTGTCGCGTAAATTTGATTTTGTTTAGAATGTTAATTGATATTTTGCTCGGTTAATCTATCTAAAATTTTAGATTCTACGTCATTGTCTCAGAATAGAAAAGAAAATGTCACATGGAAGGCGTAATTAGAATATGGGTGGTTTGAATCAACATGGCTGGATTGATAAGTGTTCTGAGTACTCCATATGAGCATTATTTATTTATAGAACATTAATATGTCATCAATCAAGTTTTGATTTTATTTTTAAAACTGAGAGCCATATATACGATCTAAATCCTACACCAAAAAATTTATACAGCCATAACCAATCATGATCACATCAAACACATCATTTCTTATTGTACGAATAATAAAAAAATGTTATCGTGAAGAAAAGAAAAAATAAACACATCACGACAACACTTTAACAATAATCTTCCGAGACTATACTATTACAGTATTACGACTTCAAAACTGAAAACTTGAGGAAAAGAGGAAGAACAAAATTTGGCGAAAGAAACTGGAACCAAATGTGTATAAAGAACAAAATACAAGACACAATAGTAATCTTGAAAAAGAAGCATTAACTTTTATTGAGAAATTTGTAGAAACGTATCGCAGTATCGTTGGCCAAAAGACAAAAAAAATGTAGTAATAATATGTAGGAATAAGTCATCATCATCGTATATTTATGTAAAACACAAATTCAATAGCGTTTTAGTTGGATTTGTTTGCTGTTGCAAACAAGTTGGCCTATTGATGAAAAAGACTATTTCTCATTTACTATATTAGTATTATTTTCTGCCATTCGTAGCTTGCAAGTCTCATCATCACCACTACTTGTAATTACATTTTATTCTCTTTTTAGGGAAAGTTTATTTTCCAATTTTCTTCGTGGGTCCATAAACCATAATATAAAAATGATGTACATATGTTATTCCTGGAAGATGAAACAACAACAATGACGTAGCATGGGCATTCTCGGTGATTTCTTGTCCCTTCCAGTCAGTCTTCCACGTCGAAGTACACTCAGCCGCACACACATAACTTCACAGTTTTTTTTTCTGTTATATGTATTTTTGTTTAACATATACTCCTTTAATTTCAATTACGATTTCAATTTTGTTTTAAGAATCTAAGATTCATGCTCCATTCATCGCTACTTTGCAAATTTTGACGTTAATATTGATGATGATAGACATCTATGAATTAGAGCATATGGAGTATATTTTCGAGTAGCAGTTTGTAATTTAAATCAGAATTCACGCTCAAATAAAAAAACTAGAAAGCCGTCAAAAAAAGAAAAAAAAAAAAAAAAACTAGAAAAGACTGCGCAATGAAAATCAGAATTCACGTTCAAATCCATTATTTTATTACTCTAGTAAATAGTTTGTGGATAACAAAAACAAATTAATTTTTGCAATTAAAACTGCAGACGCAGGTATTGCTTGTTGAACTCACACATTCGCCAAACCCGTTCCATTTTTGAGTACATTGATATGCGCATATCATAGATTCACAGTTTTCTTTTTCTGTTACTATGTTTTGATAACACTTTTCTTGCCCTTGTGTTTCCTTCGTCATTATCCCTATATACAAATATACAAATTAATATTTTAAAACATAATTTCAGTTTAATTTATATAAATAAAAATGCGGCAAACAAAAATATATGAAAATATATATATATTTTTGTTTGCCGCATTTTTATTTATATAAAAAATATATGAAAAAAAACGAGAATAAATTAACGTGGAATTAAGACCAANAAAAAAAAAAAAAAAAAGGGAAAAAAAAAAAAAAAAAAAAAAAAAAAAAAAAAAAAAAAAAAAAATTAACGTGGAATATATGTTTTATGTGTAAAACAAACCTAGTACGAGGACGACCATGAAGATAGCAAGAGCGATGGCTTTAGTCATTTTCGATGATACAATAGAAATGATTTGAAAAAAAAAAAAAAATGACAATTGAGTGTATTGGTAATGTACACGTGAATATATATACAAAATTTTGTATATTTTCTAGTTTCTTACATACCTTTAAATATATATATATATATATATATATATATATATTAATGTAGAAAATATACAAAATTTAAACGTATGTAACAAAAATCAACTCGTACTTAATTACAGATGATCTAAACGAAAGAAAATCTAACTGAACAAATAAGAAAAATATCTAGATCCTAGCAGTAAACCAAATAAGAAACGTATATGAACCACAGCTAATAATATATGATACATGAATCAAAAATTGAAAAAGGCAATAAAAAGATTACATAATAGATGATGGAAAAGAAAGAAAAAAATCATAAAAAGATTACAGGAAAGCTTTTTAGTAAAAAAATCATTTACTATAAGCTTTTGTCTAAAAATAATAAACTCCTGCGAATCCAAAAGCTTTTTAGCCAATCAAGTCCGATGCTGATCTTTGATTAGCTTTGGGTTTATTTGTGTTGTATATATGTAATGGGAAGACCAAATAAGTGTAACTGATCCAACATGAGATGATGAAGACAATTTCATGTTAATTTATATTTACTTTCCAAAAGAAATAAGTGTTAGATAACACATAATGGTTGAGGAAACGAGATATTGTCATTGTAAATCAATCTTCACGTACGATGACTTATGAGAAACTCTCATTAGTTGTCTTCACGGATATCAATCTCTCATTTTAAAGCAATCTCGACAGTGGCTTATAAGCAAATCTTAATTAAGGGATATAGAACTCAATTTACTATATCATTATCCCCACTATTAGACGCATTAAGCTTTCTGTCACCAATACCTATAATCCAATTAGAAAAAGCTTCAAATTCAAATGCTTCATAACTAATAAGCCCTGCGAAAAATCTCATGTTCTTTGTAAGTTTTAAAATTTTGCAGGTACGTAGCACAAAGAAATGGTGAATTTCGAACAGCCAAAACAAT
Organism: Noccaea bulbosa; assembly: GCA_900406535.1. Classification (NCBI taxonomy): domain Eukaryota; kingdom Viridiplantae; phylum Streptophyta; class Magnoliopsida; order Brassicales; family Brassicaceae; genus Noccaea; species Noccaea bulbosa. The sequence goes on along the minus strand of OVBJ01000908.1, from coordinate 26,013 downwards.
CTTTACTCTATGACCAACACTGATTACTGACAAAATATGTCTTAAGTCTCCTTTGAAGACTACAACTTTACCTAATATCTCAGGCATGTTCCTATCTAAGGTCTCGAAATAATGTTTGTTCATCACCGAAACTTCATCCCAGATATAATGAGTTTGGTATATCTAGTAATTAAATTCTGCAAAATCTAATCATTTTTCACCGAGCGTGTTGTTATCATAATTGTTATCAGTATCACATGACCTTATGTTAATTGTTAAACATACTAGAGAAATGAACAAGCTAAGGTAACTGTCAATATATAGAGGAAAAAAAAAAATAACAAGAAGGAAAAAAGTTTGTCATCCACAGTAACGTATAATTAATGACATGAACTATACAGGCCCGGGTCCAAGTTAAAAGTCCAAATTTTTTTAAAGGGAAAAATGCCCAATTTTGTTTTTCTTAAAATTTTCTAACTAAAAATGTCCAAATTTTTTTTTTTGCCTAATGTTTTTTAGAAAACTGAGACGGGCCTGGAACTATATAATTAGCATGAAGACATGTATCAAGTAAATGAGCTATGTGGCTAACTAGAGTACGGATTCTGACACTCTATTATAATCCGGCACCAATCCAAGTCTCCTTAAGCCAAATCCTCTACAGCGCCAAAAGTCCTTACCATGCAATCTGGACCAAAAAAAAACCTTGAAAACATCGTTTCTCCAAATAGTAATCTTCTTTCCCCCTAATATTTACCAGGAATTAGTTTGAAGGTTGTGGTCTCTGGTACTGAGTAACATTAGTCTCTGTATTCCAAAAGTACAAATACCCACTGCTACTATCCACAAGACCTTTCCACGGCTTAGGGAGAGTTGGATCCTCACGTGCGTAACGGATTGTCGAAACAGGTTTTGAAGAAAAAGGTGGTCCCTCGTACATGATATCACTAGTCTCTGTATTCAAAATGCACAATAAGTCAATAACCCAGTCCCACTATCCACACGAGATCTCCATGGATATGGGAGAAGACTACTCTTACATGGCGGCTTAGGGAGATTTGGATCCTCAGGAGCTGTAGCAGTCATTACCTCAGTAGTCCTGGAAGAAGAATATTCAAAAAGCCACGGTGGCATATCGCATGCGCTCGCTCCGTCTTGATCTGGAGCTGCAACCCCAGTACATTTAATATTCTCTATTCCTTCCACATCACATCCACAAAGTTGCAGCAACTTCTCTACTGTGTCTATTCCCTGAACAAAAACGGCACCGTCTCTATAAAAAAAAAAAAAGCAACAAATCATTGGTTAGCATTTTGATAACACGAGAGAAAATTTGGAGGGAAGAAAGAAGCCACAAACCTGGTGAGAACAGCTTCTTTTTCTTCGTCTTCGAAGAGAGATATACGTCCATATTTAGAGAGTTCTTGAAACAGCATGCCCTCGGCATATTTCAACGGAAGCGAAGTGTCATATCCCTCAACATAAATCCTAATAATTTGATTGCAGGAGAAGAGATAATATTATCAAAAACATGACAAGAACCTATCTTACGTACAGAAAAAAATCTAAAAAAAGAAAGAAAACAATTTACATGTGTTCTTGCTTATTGTCTTTGTCTCTCGTAGGAGTCAAGGTGTTTGGCATGAAACGGGTAAGGCTCAACGACTAACGTGTGTCCTCTGCTGTACTTCCACTAAGTGTCAACGCCTTCTCTTCTGCACCTTCTCCACGAAGATAAACCAAGGAAAATCTGTTGAGAGTTCTGCGTTGTTCAGCGTGTCCGGGAATATAAACATGCAACACCTCTCCACATGAAGCGAAGTGTTTTCTCATAGACATAACGAAATCGTGGCCAGAAAGCGAAATGTCGTATCCCTCTACGTAAATCCTGCTCACAATGCTACTACTGCAATACATGTGATAATACTATTAACATGGCAACAACACATCTTACAGATACAGATCTAAAAAATATATTAATTAATTTTACCTGCTTTTTGGAATGTCTGCATCACTATCGTTCAGTTCCAGACCCTAAGGTACAAAAGATCTAATCAGAACAAAATTCAAATTGGATCGAAGAAGAGATTACTTTGATTACGGATCCTTCCATGGAGAAGTTGAGATTTGAGAAGTTGCGACTGCGCTAGGTTTTCGGTTCTAAAGGGTTTAGGTCTTTTTCTGAAGACAACTTTACATCTAAGAAGTTTATTTAGTGACAAATATGTCGCGCTTGCTTATTTAATTAAGGTCTCAAAACAGAAAATGTTTGCTCATCACACCAGAACTTCATCCCATATCATATGTCCCATTTTTCATCACGCATGTTTTTATCAGAATTGTTATCACATCCCATTATATCAAACATTCTCCAAAGAGAGAAAAATGATCAAGCTGTAACTGTATATATATAGAAAAAAACAATAAAAAAGTAAGAGAAGAAAACCCATTGGTTGTTTCATTTTTTTTTTTTCCTTTCTCAATTACAAAAACTTTATCAATGAATGGAGAAAAAAAAACAGAATTATAGAAGCAAAACAGAACGAAAGAGTAATTGTACTTTTTATTGAATGCTGTAATCAATCATACTGGAGATTGCTTGTCTAGTTTCTTGGTTTCATGGTTCTCTTTTTCTTGGCTTAAAAGTGGCGTCGTATCTCTATCTTTCCCCTGTTAAAAAAAGAAACAAAATTAAACAATTAATGAAAGTAGTTAGAAAGCTTTCAATATTTTCATTTTGTTGTGTGTGATTACGTACAATAAAAGCGGATTCGGAGGATCCTTGTTTGGATTTAGAGGCAACGGAGCAGAAGTAGGAGTAGAGAAGCATGCCAAGAACCGCTATAAGGATTCCTGCGATGTTACGAGGAGTGAAAGGATCGTGGAGGAGAGTGTAACCAAATGCGAGCACCAAACACGTTTTGAGATGCCCCAAGACTTGGTACGTCACCGGAGATGTCTTTCCGATCACTAAAAACGTACTGAAGTTAACCGAAACCGCTATTAAACATGACAGCGTTATGAATCCCTGCATGTATCCAATATGATTCATTAATTATCGTTAAAGTTTCATAGGATTCTCCTATCTAGCTAAAATGTTATCATACAACATGGCTCAGAATGGGTTAGGCTTAAACGGGCCAGAGATCAAAATGAGCCGGTCCAACCCATCACAATGATCTTGTTCTATATTAAAACCAATTGACAATGACTGAAATCAACGAGATGAATATATATTATGTAAAATTACCACGACGATAGGAGAGTAATTGAAGGAGAAAACGTTGAGGCGAGTGAGGTATTTATCGACAAAGGGACCCGAGACGAAGAGTATAGCGGCTTGGAACGGGGCCGATTGGTATAGAAGTTGTGTTGATGTCACGTTTAGTTTCTTCTGGATTGTGTTTGTTAGCTTCACCACAACATTTAAATAGTCATATTAGTTAGATTATGGATTATGGATTAACTCAAATGAAATATAAGAATTTAAACGCATACAATTTGGCCGACGCAAGTTGTGGCAATGGCAAGGAGAGAGAGAACAGAACCAACAAAATTGAGCTGAAGATCTGTGATTGATGCTATTCCAACCCCAACCAGCAGCAGAAATAATGAGAATTTTATCTTCTGGCTGCAAAATAAAACACGTAATTATAAAAATAGAAATAGTTAAAAAAATAATTGGTCAATGAGAAATAGTTTAAAAAATAAGCAAAGGTTAATTCACCTAAACTTCTTGTTGAGGAAGAGAGTTTCCAATAGAACGGTGAATGGTATGATAGCAAGTTTGGTCATCTATCATTATATATGGACAAACATCAAAATTGTTCAATCATGTAAATGTCACATGATGAGGATTATAAGATATATTAAAACATATAATATACTTGATAGAAGCCGATGGAATTGAAGCCGAGGCTGAGATTGAGAAGACCAATGGAGATCCCATTGAGGAGGCCAAAGAGAACAACAGTCTTCGTGTCTATTGGCTTGTTCTCAAAGAAGTTTAGTTTATATGCCACATGAAGTGTGCAATATGTTACCATCAAATGCCAACTTGTTAGTGTTGTTGCTGCAACAAAAACCGATCAATAATCAGCCGAATAAACGGTTTTGATAAATATATAAATTTACAACATATGTTGTCCCGTTGATTGAATGATTTAATGAATCAATCTCTAGAAAATATTAATGAAAAAAGGAGAGAAAAAGTAGTAATCACCAAAAGGGAAGCCAAGATTGGTCATTAAAGCTTTGTTGCAAATGACAATGGAGACAGAAGATGCAACTGAGAGAAACAATGCTCCAATCACACCCATTTGCATACTCTTCATCTCTCCCATCTCTCTCTCTCTCCTTGCAACCCTTCAAATCTATGAAACGAAGAGAGAGAAAGAGATGTATATACACTTATATGAGAGATAGAGAGAAGAATTGTGAATGTGATGAGGGAAGAAATGCAAAAGAGATATATGAGGTTTTTATTATTTGTTAGTATAAAAATGGTTGGTGACTAACACCAAACTTCTAGTAGCTGTCTTATGTTCTTCCTAATTTCATATTTTCTTAATTATGTCATCACATATTTTACACACAAGATACATGAGAAAAACTAATTATGATGTTGCTTAATAAATGTTTTTCCTCATAAGAGGCTTCTACTAATGATATGAAAGGAAACTTTTAACCATAAAAAGGCACTGAAAATTAAACAGACAACAAAGAGATAATATGGTTTTCTATGAACAAACAGTTTGACTTGAATTAAAAGCAAAAAGGAAGGTGCAACTGACTTTAATTTCTTCTGGAGAAAATATTGTAATAGACAAAATAAATAAATTGGAATAAACTGGATGTGGTGTAAAGCTTCACACTCACCAAACCAATAATACTCTTTGTCATCTCCTTAATTTCTTTCTCTACCATTTACGTTATCTATTAAGCGCAATATTTTTTTTGCAATTGGGTGACGTCGTAACGATGTAAAAATTGAAATAGATAAATCATGAAACTGGGTCAGTCTGGTATAATTATTGGTCAAAATCTAAATTGTGACAGGAAAGATTACACCAACTCTGATAGAGATGTTTAATCTAGATTTCAGTTTAGTTTCGACTTCAGTTTTTCATTTTATATTTACATTGATAAATGAGAAAATGATATACAAAATTGACATAAAAAATGAACTTCATATTTGTGAAACAATTATTTAAACTTTTTTTCTTTCTAAAACATCTGATCTTTTTTTATAAAACGGGAGGAAACATAACAAATAGCACTAAAGCTCAATCGAAACATATAAAATCTCACACAAAAAATATGATATACAGAGGAAGGTTTTACATAATAGTTTAACATAAACAAAACAAAACAACAAAAATATATAAAAATTATGCTTTAACCATCCTCTCAAGATACTCTTTATCAGCATCAGCTAATCGGTTCTGAAACATTGTCCATTCCATTTTGCATCTATCTCTGACTCCTTGCCATGGAGCTTTCCCATTCTCTGACTTCCCTTGACTTCCAAGCGAAGGTATCACTTTGTGTATTATCCATTGCGAATCTACAACCCCAATCTTCTCATGTGCAGGCTGCACAAAACACACACACACACACAGAGATTTCTCATTATCAATCATGAGAACACATAATATGATTATGAAGCAGAGAGTCAAAAACTACTTACTTCAACACATCTTCTAAGAGCAAAGTCAAGACCCCATCCATGAACCAGATCGTTCTGCATCAAAAAGATAAAACAAAGTCACATGAAACAAGTCCATTAGCTTTATTTCAAATCACATGAATCTAGTGATAACACTGACAAACCTGAATCATATGCCACACACATCGCCATGCTTCTCTTGAAAACACAGGCGCCATTATCTCAACAAATCTGTGGGAGGTCAAATAAACTCAGTACTGATAAATGACTTAAGAGAGACAGCAAAGACAGACAACAAAGAGAGAAAGAGTTTTACGCAGCACATGGAGGTAAATGTGGGTCACGGCACCATCCTGGTTTTTCTTTAGTATCTCTGTTCATCATTCTTAACTCAGAACCAAAACAATAAAACAAAGGGCAAAGTATGGTGCAAGAAAGAGAAAGAGATCCTACTTGTGGACTTCTCGGTCACCTCTCCTCTTTGTCATTTCCCATGTGAGTCCATTGTTGGGCTCTAGACCTGGTTGAGAGATCTCCAAACCATGCTTCTTAACTAACTCAATGTACCTGAAGTTTTCAATAAGAGTTCCATTGTAAAAATGTGTAAAGATAACATTTGTTCAGACTAAGCAACTCACTTATCCGCATTGAAGTGCTCCACTCCAAGATCTTCATCCCATATAAATATGTACTCGTAAGCTGACACAACATCAGGATGCAAAAACCTCTTCGCGTACCACCTGCCAAAACCGGTTATGATATTTGACAAGATTCTCCTGAATGTTTGATGATCATCATCATCGCTCATCTTTAAACTACCAGACGACTCACCATTTAGTTTGCTTTCTTGTACTAATATGAATCGCGCTCTTTGACCACTCAAACTGGTCCCACTCAGTTGTCCGGCCATCATAATGGAAGAGCAAAATCTGGAAATCTTCAGAAAACTGAAGAAATGCCAAGAAGCAAAAACCAAACTCTCAGCCGAGCAAAAACACACAAATACTGTCTAAAAAACATGCGGATGTCGCGGAAAACCTTCTTCACAACTGAATTAATATGGTTCCTCTGCTCAAACCCAACAGTAAACGTCACAAGATATCTTGGCTTCTTCTTCAAATCCTGCAAAGTTAATTGTTTCATTATTAGTAAAAGAAATCACAAGCATCATTCTAACGTATGTCACAGGCTTAATATAGAGGGCTCAATCATACTTCATTAGGTTCTCCCCACAATCTGCGCAAGTAAAAATCGGTCTTTGCCACAACAATTCCAGGAGGTAGCAGCTCTGCACCACGCGGGTTAGATGGAACATATATCTGTAATCACACAGACAAAAAAAAAACAATATACTTCCACTCAAAATGTAATTGAAAAAGCTATCATAACAAATAATAATATTACCTCAGGAAATTTTCTTGAACCGAAGTCTTCAGGAGATTTGTCACGAGATAAAAATTTCCTATCTGATATGGCTTCATCAAGAGTTGATATAAGGCCTGAAGGTAAGTTAATCTGCAGGAACATAGGAAATAAAAAGTCAAAAAAGAAGATCTTATATACCTTTGAAGCACAAAAACGTCATATACCTTAAAAGAAACAGAAGGTAATGTGATGCCAACGAAAGCCCCAAACACAATTCCCAAAATCGTTGTGATAACAACTTTTGCGTTTTCATTCGTTCTTCGAGGAGCACCACTGCAAAGCTAACCACTAAGTAAACTGAAAAGCAAACTCTTTTTTTTTTTTGTATAACACAATCAAATTAGTTTGGAGAAAACATACCTTCGGTGCATTGTTCCCATTTGCTTTGTTTTTTTTTTTTTAGGGAAAAAAAAAAACTGAATCACCAAATACTAAAATTCGTTCCTTTCCTCAGCTTCCAAGTGCATAAATTTCTTAAAGTCTGTCACTTTTAAGTTTTAACAATGCTAAAACAAGAAATGAGATTACAGCAAAATCAGGACAGTTTTTTTTTCTGAAAATCGAGCAACTCAGATGGAAAATGCGATAACTTACAGGACTGGATCTCTGAGATCTGAACGAAAAATCAACTGAATAGATTCAGGGGCCAGAGGAGATTTCTCTGAGAGGCGAGTGAGAGAGAGACGAGAGGCGAGATTCGGTGAAGAACTTTTTTCACGAATTTGGTTTGGTTTTTAAATTCTTAAAGGCCCAAACTTTTTTATTAGTTAATGACTTAATTCATGAAAAAGGCAGAATCTTTATTAGTGCGTGTGATTATATTTAATTTCTTTTTCTTAATACAACTCATTAGTAGTATTATTCTTTCGAGCCAACGAGATTTGAATTTTATTGTCTCTTTTTTTCTTAATCTAACATTAGTCAAACTTAATAAGTCATGAGAGTTTATGACTACCAAATAATACTGTTTTCTTATGATTGATGATGGTGAACTAAAACCGAATAATTTTTCTGATTCGCTTAAAACCTTGAAAACTCTTAGGAGTTATTGAGAGTAGAATTTATGTTGATTGTTAAAATTTTCAAAATCCATTGTTATTGGTTAATGAATTTTGACATTCTTATTAAAATCCATTGTTATTGGTTTGATGACTTTTAAAATCCATACAAAATCTATTGTTATTCAAAAAGTTTACAAGTTTAATGATTTTATGAATTTATTAAATCTTTGTTATTGGGAGATGGATTTTAAACAAATTAACACATAAAACAAAACTTTCAAAATACTACCTATAACCCTTAGATTCTCAAAGTCCATTATAAGAAAATATTTTGATTGATTTTCTAAATTTACAGACTCTTTTCAAATCTAACAAAAACTCTTTATAAATTTAACAATTCTCTTAACTTCTAAAATCTTCAAAATCTACATAAATTCTACTCCCAACAAACCCCGTAGACAATGACACAAAACTTATATGGGCTAAGTTTAAGAGTGAGGCCACAGATGATCCATGCACATCCATGATTGGGCTTAATATTGTTTAAGCATATTGAGAGGGAATAGCTTTTCTTTTGTTTTATGCAACCTGTTTCTGAGTCAGATAATTTTTCGTTAATAGAACTTTTAGTTTCGAATATTATACTATTAATTAACTAACAAAGTTTTCTGTTTTCTGTTCTTACCCTAAAGGATAAAAATAGCATCACATTATGCTTTGGTTCTAGCAGTTTGAAATGGATTTCAAAAGACTTGCGAGTTTGTGACACTGGACTTTTACATATATATCATATCAAATTTTTAATTTGTAACAAAAACTCAGTTTAAACTCGTCGACAAGAAAAATAAACCCCAGAGATTAAAACTGTTTGGGGGTAGGTAGGGGAGGTTTTACAAAGTACAAACAAAAAAACCAGCAAACATTTTTTTGTTTTTGTCTTTTCTTTTTTCCCGAATAAAAAACCTAAAGAAAAATACATTTAACAACAAAATCAACTACACAAATCAGAAAGTCAATTTGTTTTTCCGATTGTTGGGACTAAGTTTACAATCATAAATAGGAACCCAATTTTAGAGATACATTCAAATGGTCTGCCCTAATTAAGGAAATTAATTAGTCCCTTTTCATCTAGAGATTTCACAAGTGGGACTCAGCCCTATTTGCTCCATCTCCCAACTTTTCTTTGATGCTACCTTCTCATGCCTTGGTACATAGTCCTAGATTTTAAAACCAACAAAAAAAAAAACATAAAAGAAAGTTCTAGTATAAAGAAAATATAGCTAAATAAAGACGAAAAATAGGAACCTCAAGTTTCTTGACAAGATCTTTAGCAGAAGGAGCAGAGACAATGATATGACGAGCTGTTGGTGAAATGAAACCTTCTTCCACTGCATTGTCTATGAATGACAACAATGAATTGTAGTATCCTTCCACGTTCAGTAGTCCCACCTTCAAATTCATTTCAGACATTTGTACTCATAAGATAAGATTCATTAATTCTTATTTATATATAATGCAAATAGAAATGGAGGCAAAATGATTACTGGTTTATCATGGATGCCAAGTTGTGCCCAAGTGATTACTTCAAGAAGCTCTTCAAGTGTCCCATATCCACCTACGTATATAATTTCCAACATTAAATTTTATTTACTAATTTATACAGTTTGATTTTTTTTTTTTTTAAATGTGGATAAGAAAAAGAAATGAACCAACCAGGTAAAGCGATAAAAGCATCAGAGTGCTTAGCCATCTCAGCTTTCCTTTGGTGCATGTCTGCTACTGCCTTCACTTCTCCCACTGTCTCTCCTGTTATCTTTATTCAAAAATCAATTATTATTATTACCACTTGTGTCTTCTGTATATTCCAAAACAAAATGACAAAACTCTTACACAATGAGACCACTTGTTTTATGGTTTTCTTCCTCCAAGATTATATGATAAAATGTGTGAAATCTAGTAAACGATACAACATGTAATTTACAAATCCAAATTTTATCTTATGCAATCATATCTTAGCCCCATTATGTTGTGAAAAAGGATAGATGTAATGATGATTTAGTCTCTCGAGGTCCTTCTCTTACATTTATCACTTTGACCCCTTTCGTAGAAAGCTAATCATATTTTTGGGCAACATGATTGGTGGGTTTTATTTTATTGTCTTAAGTAGCTCAAATTTCTATACACAGATCAAATACTGAGAAACTATTGATTATAACAAAACCAAAAAGATAAAGGAAAACATGAAAATATCACCGTCTAATAAATTGGGGCTCTTTTGTCTCAACTGATACTTTCTCTAATATGAGACAAATATGAAATACGCGTTTAAAGATAACATTTATGAGGTTGATGTTGTTGTTAATTTATCAACCACCAATATCTTCAAACTCTTTATGAAAGTGGTAAGAAGAAAAAACAATAAATAATAAATATTATTCTGGAGTTGCATTTCGGACGTACCTCTCTTGGCATTAGTGTCTTGGGGATAACCCTGAAGACAGTAACAAGACAAAAAAAGTTAGTTAAAAAAAGTAAACGCCACAAATACTACACGTATGCCCAAATTATCCATCGATCTGTCAAGCTGTTCTTAACTTTAATTACTAGAGGAATTTGAAAATTATTAGAAAATATCAAAAAACTTACCCGATGACATGGCGACCTCCATTGAAAACAGCTTGAGAGATCAAACCCATTAAACCAATGCTCCCTCCACCGTAGACAAGATCGATATTTCTTGTTACCTACGAAAAAAATATTCGATTTTCGTAAATTTTAGTGTTTATTTAGTGGTCGTTGTCATAGTTAATTAGTAAAAATACAAATGTCGAATAAAAGGAATAAAAGTAAATTTACTAGTGGATAAAGATATTGTAGAAATATAAAGGTGGAAACTTCATAATCACATTTTTCTGGTAAAAGTACTTACGAAAGTACATGAAAACAAAAAAAGAGATGGTAAGAAAAAGAAAGTATATGAGCTTTCCCAGCACAATTCAACTAAAATACTTTTTGAATTTCATCATTTTTTAAGCTTTGTAACTATGATTCTACCACTGACCACGGTAAGTACAGACTGAAGATAATATTCTTTAGAATCAAAATCATCTCGAGAAGATAATGGCAATTATATATGTGAATAGTTGACTCCACTAACTCTAAAATTCTAAATGGCTAAAATGCTTTAGCAATGACAAGTCAAGTGATTAAACCCGTTTCATAGCAACTTGTAATACTTTTGTTTGGTCAACGGCAACAATCTAATTATTTGAGATGCAACATCTGATATTCATCAGTTAAAAAAATAATAATAATCTTATCTTATATTTAAGTATTTTAGAAGACGTAAAGAAAATGATAATAATTTCTTTTCTTTTTTGTTTGTNGGGGGCAAAAAAAAAAAAAAAAAAAAAAAAACTGTGATTCTCACTGCTCATCAGAATAGATTAAGTAGTCTTCTCTTCTCACTGCGCATCAAAACAATTTTTACATTTTTGTTTGGACCAATACTAATTTAGTATCACAGATATAACTAACTTAATTAAATGTAATCAAATACTAGTCAAAAGCAACAGTAATCACCTTATATTTTTGTGGNTTTTTTTGTTTTTTTTTTTTTTTTTTTTTTTTTTAATGTTTACTGTAAGAAAATCTACGACTAAGAAAAAAAATCTCTCGTAAATAATGGAGAAGTAGGTCTAAGACAAGAGTCTTCCCAAAAACTTGGAACTCCAAAGGTTTTACTCTAAGTCACAACTGTTTTCAAACCGAGAATGGAAAAACAGAGCTTTTTTGGGTTGCATATAAACTGTGACAAAAATAAATGACTGTTCATTCTCCAGGTTCAAAGTCTATTTTTTTTCTTTAATTTACAAATCGAAATTCTAAGAAAAAAATAGATATAATAAAGAAAACAGGATCTAAGAAAGAAAAGAAAGGAAAAGGGAAGAAGATGAGAAGATTTACCAGTTCGGTTCCAAGTTCGATAGCAGCATCTCTGTAACTGGTTTTATTACCAGGACTACTCCCACAAAACACACATATTCTCTTGAACTTTGATTCAATCTCCATCTCTCTCTCCCTCTCTTCGTTTCCCAACACCCAAAGTTTTGTTTAAGAAAAACTGAAATATGAGTCTTTCTTTCTCGTTGTTTTCGGTGTGTATGTTCTTTGCATATATATAGAATAATGGACGGTACGGTGGGGATACCCTAGCTCGTACGCTTCCTAATAGTAATATCTAAAAAAAGAAACTTTTAAAAATATAATATAATAAAATAATATTTTTCTATACATGACTTTGACATTTTTTTTTTGTGTAACACGAGTTTGACATTCTTCCATAATAAATAGAAAAGAAATTCGTGAGAATTTTTTTTTTGTTTTTAAAAAAAGTTCATGAGAAAACAAAAAGTTAGAATATAGATTATCTTATTTCTTCTGTTAAATGGAGACAACTAATATACTATTATACAATGACAATGCACCGCGGATGTCTTGAAAAAAAGGTTCACATTCGTAATATCACGTGCTATTTAATACTCCAAAAAGGTTCACATTCGTAGTATCACGTGCTATTCGTAATAGTTTGTGCCAAAAAACTCCAAACTATATTATTTTTGCTAAAAAAAACTTTAACTCAAAAAAATGCAAGTCAAACCATCTACTTTTAAAGTCACACGCAAAATATGCCCTCAAGTTATATCAATGACATCATCCAAAAAACAATGTTTTAAATAGACTTGAGATTTCGGATTTCGGTTCGGGTTCGGATCGAGTTTTTTGGATTTCAGGTTTTTGAATTTAAAGATATAGAAACCGTTTGGGGTTTTTAAAGTGTGAGTTCAGGTTCGAATTTTTTTGGATTAGGTTCGGGTTTTTAAAGTTTTTTTTTTCGAAATTCTTGGGTTTGAGATATAAAAACCATTTGGATTTTTAAAATTTCAATTTGAGTTCGATTCGGGTATTTTTAGGCAGGTTCGGGTTCGAATAAAAGTCGCAGGCCTAGTTTTAAATGTAAGGAAACTAAATGTAAACCTGAACCGAATCCAAACGAAAATTTTAAAAAATTCAAACAGTTTTTATATCTCTAACCCGAAAAATCTAAAACCCCAAAAACTCGAAAAAAACTTAAAAAAAAACCAAAAAAACCCAAACTGAACGCGAAAAATCTGAACCAAACCCGAACCAAAACTATAAAAAACCCGAACGGTTTCTATATCTTTAAATCCGAAAACTTGAAACCCGAAAAACTAAACCCGAACTGAAACCCGAAGTCCCAGGCCTATTTAAAATGCTGTTTTTTTGGATGATGTCATCGATATAACTTGGGAGCTTATTTTGCGTGTGACTTTAAATGTGGATGGTTTGACTTGCATTTTTTTGAGATGTGAGGTTTTTTTTGCAAAAATAATATAGTTTAGGGTTTTTTTTTACACAAAACCCTTCGTATTACTACAAAGTACTTATGTGGACAAAAAAACCAATTTAAGATACTAAAATTTAATATTGGTGATGAAGTGACACTCTAAATGAAAGATAGCATATTTTAATTACAGTAGAAATTGTATAAATTAATAATGTTAAAACTTTTATATTTTATTAAATTATCGAGTTATTAATATATAGATTTTGACTAAAAATATTTTTCAAAAAAAAAAAATTCAATATTGTTAATCTTTTAAATTTTCATTCAAACTAAATAAGAAATTTATTTTATAAATATATTTTTAACTATTATTTTTGATGTTTCTATATTCATTTTTATTGTTTATATTTTTTCATACTTACTATATTATTTAAAATTATTTTTTTCTTTTGATTTCCATATATATATGTTTGGTGTGTGAAATTCATATTTTAATAGCTTATCTTAGTTATATATATAAATATATAAGTTTTTTATATGATAATTATTTATTTATGATATTATTAAAACTATATTTTATATAGAAATTTCAAAAAAATTATTATTATAATATTATATTGAATTGTGTTATATTTTATACTTGTCCAACTCGGGAGTAGAGAAATTTATTAGTTTATCATGTTTATTAATTTATCGAATCTCTACTCTATCTATGTAAACATGATTTTGATTGGTACACTTATTCCACCAAAAAATACTAAGTATTCTCTCTATTTCAGAAAACTTGATATTTTAGAAAAAATGTATCTGCAACTAATTTGATGTATCTTGATGTGTTTTGAGTACAAATATATTCAAATAATGTCCAAATGTATTTTTCTAAAATATTAAGTTTTTTGAAACAGAGAGAGTACTAAGTAAACACTAATAACCTCATTTATTTCGTAAACCCTATAGATTGTAATGTTTTATCAACTACTATCATTCAGTACTTTTGTTCCGACCCAAGTTCTCTGACTTTTCAATATATTTTTGTCATTTCGGCCACAGCCACATTGTGTTGCAAAAGTGACTTCATAAATCAACCAATAATGTTCGGTTAAGAAGTGTATTTACTATTTAATCCGTCCGAATATTTACGAATATACAAATATAATCTTCATTTTAGGAAAGTGGAAGAACATATACTGTTCAAATTTGTGGACAGTAGAAAAGCCAGAATATTATATTTCCACCTAAAAATGTATAAACATGTGTAAAACATGATGGCTCTTTGGCTCAGTTGAATGCTTTAAATTGATGCAAACAACTCTTAGTCTTGGCTCTTATCTAGTTATCTTGTAATACCCATACTTTTAAAAATATCTTTCAGATCACCGCTCAAAAATTAAGTGTGTTGACCCGAAAAAACTTTAAAATAGGTAGATAGTTTATTTGAAATGATTTTTGATACTATGCAGCAGATAAAAACAACCAAAATTAAGTGTGTTGACCAGAAAAAACTTTAAAATAGGTAAATAATTTATTTGAAATTATTTTTGATACTATGCAAATAGAAACAAAACATGAAGAAAAAATTAGTGGGGATTTAAAATAGTGAATCGACTATTGGACAAACCACAAACGTGGATCATACATGCCTACAATGGACCAATAGAAGTGAATACTCAAGCGACAATAGTCACGGATATGTGCTCGTTCTTTGGCAACTATATACTCACTCTGTTTCAGAAAACTTGATGTTTTAGGAAAAATGTGTTTGGATGTATCTGCATATATCTGAATTGTTTTGAGTCCAGATACATTCAAATAATATCCAGATTCATTTTCTTAAAACGTCAAGTTTTCTGAAACAGAGGGAGTATAAAATAATACTTCATCATTTATTTATGATTCACCTTAAGTTTCAAAAAAAAAAAAAACAAAAAAAAACAAAAAAGTTTCAAAAATACAATTATTTAAGATATTCACACACACATGCACAAACACATAAACATGTATAGCTTAACATTTGAAATTCCCAGTCATTGTAAAATGGCACTTAAAGAGAAGAAAGTATCACTGAATTTGTTGTAATATTACAGACACTTGGAACATAATTTGTTGTAGTGATCAGTGACGGGCTTTGGCTTTTCTGTTTTAAGACAATTTCAGTACAGATGGACATTCCAAAATTGCCAAAGAACCAAAGATATTACGACACCTATCTCACACACTAACCATTTTGGGCCATACACTAACCGTTTTGGCATCCCCATTTAAGGAAAGTATGGTCTACCACCTCGTTTCCACCCAATTTCATTTTTCTTTGGTAGATATAAATATAACAAAGGTCCAAATTCTTATAAATAGCACACTGTCTAGAATGTAATGTTTATTTGCATTGGATATCATGTGTGGCAAAACATTTATGTAATTTCTGATTGGTTAACGAAAATTTAGGTTCTTTCTATTTTAGCGGCAATATAGCTACTTCGTCAATGCATAATGATCAAGTTTATATGTTTATTCCATCATAAGATTGGGATGGGAATAATTAGCAGTAAAATTTCCTGTTCTATGGGTCTAAATGGTAACCGAGGAATGTTGCTGAATGCGAAATCTGACTGAATAAAATAGAGATTTCTTGCGGAATCTGGTTGATTAGTTAGTAATATAAATGATAACATGTGTATGTTGCTGAATGCAAAATAAACACATAACAAATTATTTATGTCATAGAATAACAAAATATTTACCTAGTTGAATTCGTCAAATAAATAATACACATATATGTAAACTATCTAAATAATAACTAAATAAAATAAATTATTCAAAATATATTAAATTTAGTGGATTCATAATATTTTATTAAATATCAAAGTTAAAATAATAAAATAGATGTTTTAAAAAAATTGTAATAATAATTCATTGATAAAAATCATCTCATATTTGCTGCTTAATTCTCATAGGTATCATTCATTGTTCTACCTTGTTCTTGTATAAAATTTATATGCTATAATAATTTTAAAATCTATATTCAATTTTATTGTAATTGAGTTTATTTTACACTAAAATAAATATTATTTAATACACCATTCCATCCCTGGTTATGTTTCTATAAATTATTTATTATTTTTATCTATAGTCGTAAATTTATTTTTTTGATCTGTTATTCTATTATTAAGATTCAGTTTCAGACACTAAAAAAATATGAATATTTGGAGATATTCGGATATGACGTGGATAATTGTCCATCAAATTTGTATGATATTAAAAATTATAATAAAAAAAATTAATGATAAATTTTTGTCATATTAATTAAATATATTAAAATGAAATAATAATATATAAAGAATAATTTTAAAAACACACATTTGACAATTGTTCAAGATTCCACATAATTTCTCAACTTCAACAGGTGTATCAAAGAAATAATTCCTCCAAATCATTCATAATTCTTCAATATATTGTTACCACTTACTAGTTAGTACCTAAATACACTAAAGTGAAGTGATATTATATTAAAAAAAAATGTTCGACAATTCCTCAACAATTCGACAAATGCAACTGGTGTTTTAAAAAAAAATTTCTTCCACATTCGTTATGATTCCACATTCTTCATGTTACAGTTAGGTCCTATGTTCATTTAGCAATGTAGCGGTTCTTTGGCAAATTGATGAACCTTTTGGAGTAGCTCCAACACTTGACTGAAACAATAATAATAAAAAAAAAAAACTAAATATTCATTTTCGATTATTATTATTAAGGAACCTTTTCTTTTCCAAAATCAGTTACCGAGACATCAAAACAGACAAATTAGATTGAGAACTAATTAATTTATATATTTTTTTCTACAGAAAGAGACATGTCTAGTAAGAATTTATATATTAGTTTCCGGCCTCCAGTTTTTGGTTTGGTTTTCCTCCTTGGATCTGAGCCGTTCCACGATAGGTTATAAAAATTTATAAAAATATCATAGAATAGGTACAAAACTAAGATGCATGATTGTTAAAAAGGGGTAAGCAAAACCACACAGAAATGTGAGAAACGTATTAAGAGAGAGGTATCACATGGAGGAAGAAGAAGAGGGGACCCCTATTCTACCTTCTTAGTGTTCGACAGAGTCCTTTGTCTACTATTATAGTGAGTTATTAATTAGTGCTTGTGACACTATCTTACATTGCCATATCAAGTTTCATCATTTCGATGAAATGTTGCTCTCAATGTTTATAACTTTGACTTTGGTTGCTTCATATATTAGTACAACCTTTGACATCCCAAGTTCCCAAAAGATGCAGTTCAGATAAAGGAAAATGATGGGTGTTATAGCCAGTAATACTTGAAGAAAAAAGAAAGATCAAAGTTTTGCATGTGGAAGCTCTGTAAAAGGGTGAATTGAGCCCTTTTCTTTTCCAACATATTTGTTTGATATTAGGAGAATACATGTTTTTAGTTTGTGCTGTATTAATTAATCGTCAGTGAAAGCCTTAATTAATTGAATCCGTATTATCATTTTCCTATTTTACTGCATGTTATGTAAGATATAAAAGAAGATATATGTAAGAGAGCATTCAATATATATTCTTTTAAGTATGGATAACACATTAAATTTCTCTAAAAACATTTTATTCTAAATAGGTCACATATCTAATTTTTCGTATTTTAAAAAAAAATTATACGTGAAATAGCATATCTATACGAGTAGTGATATGTATTGATAAGCTCCAACTATTTGTGAAGAAAAAGTTAATTTTAACCAATCCACGTTGTTCCAGTTGGTTAAAAGGCTCATAGCTGTGAGTTTTCCCTTATGGATTCGATTCTGGTTGGCTATCTAGCCGCGCTCTTAACGTTGGGATTACGCGAACCCGAATACAAGGCCTCGTGAGATTAGTCTTTAGATCTATAAAACTTTTGGATCGACAAGTTATAAAAAAGTGATTTTTTTAATTAACAATATTTTATTTTGTGTGTAACAAATTAATTAATTAATAATATTGATATAAAAATATATATATATATATATATATTTTTACTCACAACTATATTTATAGAAAACTATTTGGATGTTACAAGTTCGAATCACCTCCAAATAACAATAAAAACCGAAGGTTAGAAAAAACAAAACAAATATGAACCTTTTTTTTTATGAACGACAAAACAAATATGAACCTTAAGACCAAAAAAGGAAGAAGAAGTAAATAACTAAATATGAACCAACACGGCATATTTACTTTAAACAAAATAGCACCTCTGTTTCAAAAGTATGTATTAAAACTAAAATTTTCTAATCCTTGAATAACGACGATTGGCAAAAAAAACAATGTATATGTTAAATAATCATCAAATATTTAGATTTTATAGCTAGTTTCTCCGTAAGTTATCTCCTTATTAGTTATTGCTTACACCAAAACATATATATCCGATCTGGTTATGTGAATGTTGTAAGTTGTAACACGATAAGTGTCCAGCGATGGGATATTCGAATAAAACGGAACATGTGTGAGCGACCGGAGAGACAAAGGAAGTGGGATCCTCGTGTCTTGCTCTTTTGTCTGAAGTCAAATCACACAACTACATCAAACCACATACACATACTAATGCAGCTTTTAACAAGAACATAACAAATACACAATGTACAACACTTCATCAAGTTGAATAATACTAGATAAGTCCTTCAAGCCTCTAGTATATATATATATTTATTTATTTTTATTTTTTTCTTTTTTCAAACCGAAAACTTGTGAATTTTGGTGGAAATCCTACTACGAAGCCACCGAAGCAGTATTATTAAGAGCAGCTGGTAGGGTAAATGGGCAAAATAGGCCTTAATATAAAATGTTGTCCCTATTTAAGGTTATTTGCACTAAGACATGTTCCCACATGAAAACATCTTTTTTACATCTCTATGCAAATCACATCGTGTACCCCTCAGCTCCTTTGGAACATCATCTATCATCTTCACTTATCATCTCCCCCTCCCCCCACCGCCACCCCAAATAAAATAAATTTTACTTCCGTAATAATTATGTTGCTCACTAATATGCTGTTATTTATTGCACAAGTTTTAGTCTATCCGTTTAAATTTCTGGCTACTCATCCAAATTATGCTATCTAAAACATCTAGTTTGTGAAACCATTTTGTTCTTCTATATCTACTGTTATATGAAACGGAGTGAGTGTGTACTATACTATCTACTTAAATCTCTTATATCCTTTTTTTGGTTAAATTGAACCAGAGACTCACGAAATGCCTTGATATTCTTTTAATAATAATTTATTGTTTCTCACTGTCATGTATCTTACATCTCAATTTCTTTCAAAATTAATCTCTTGTTCATCAACGAAATACCAATACAAAAAACCTTGGTTCATGCCTTTCTATGTTTGAAGTGCTTTTACAGAAGTTACAAATTACAATGTTTGTTGATCACTTCTAAAGCGTTTTCAGATGCATGTTTTTATAGTTTGGCTAATTAAGTATATTAATTTTTTTTTCTTTTCTAAAAGGTACTTTTAAAAGTATTTTACTACACGACCAAAATCAAAGAAAAACTGAAACAAAACACGGTATTTGCATAAATAATACAGTACAAAACATCAATCGTTTTCAATTAAAAAGCTTTTAAACATTAAACTTTCTAAAGTAAGCAGAGTATTTACAAAACTTTAGGAGTTTCTATCTCAAAATCAGTCAACAATATTTTGTGTGTGTGTGACATTCACACGTTTTATTTTATTTGTAAACTGGAATTTTATGTATTTTTGTAGTACTTACTAACATCACCCATGAAGAATAGTAAAAGTATTGTAATTAATGTGAGACCTGCCCTTTTGAATGGTCGTCTTATCCGAAATTTAGAAAAATGATTTCTTAAGGAACAAATGTCACAACGATGTCAGCGAAAGTTCTAGCAAGCAGCATAGTGATTGACCAACAACCAGACTATAAAAAATTAAAGCCAAACGTTTCCTAATAAAATTATAGTAAGGTATGACATATTCAATAACTTAATACTCGTTAGACACTTTTCCCAAAAAAAAAAAAAAATTACTCGTTAGACATTAAAGTGAATGTAGTTATTAAAGAGACGTGTTAAATGAAATTAATAGAGATGTGTCATTATTAGAGACATTTTCACATCTCCATCGACAACTTCTATAGTTCTAGTTTCACTATCTTTTACTTGTAGATGTCAATATCCAATATTAATTGTGAAGGAGGATCTTATCCTCATTTTAAGAAAATGATATTTTTCATTTGACTTTTTCATTTCACTTTTATCTCCTATAAAATAACTTTTGCTAGGAAATGTTTATTGACCAATACGCTAATGATGATGAAATGGGTCTTGAATCCACATGGTAACGTCACTAAACTTATGTTTGTGGGGAATTAAAATATCTCTCAACATTTTGGATACGCTCTACCTGTCTTTTACGGTGAATAGTAACGCTCCACTCTACAATGCCCTTTTTAGTTTCTTATCCATATATATAAGTTTTGACATACTATTACTACTGATAAGTTTTTCAACAAATTCAACTTAAAAACGAATTTTTAAATGTGCTAGACACCCTACGTACTAACACATATAACAGCATCCCTTTTCACTTATTTCAAAATATGTTTTTCTTGTTTTAGATCTAAACTGAAATATGTACTCTAGACTCTAGACTACTGCCAATATATAAAACTGAAATGCAACTATTTATATACAATACACCAATAAAAAAAACTATTAATTTCTTGTAAGAATAAATAGAAAAGTAAACGTAATTTGTAATTAATTAAACATAAAATGAGATTGAAATATCACTCGTTATAAACCGAAAGAAAATACTAGCAAGATTATTATTTTCTATCCAAAGAAGAGAAGTCCAATGTTCTTAGGCTCTTAACGATTGAAAATGAAAATTTCAAAGCCGCCCTCTCTCTTGCCCACGTCTCTTGAGTTTGTGGACACTGTCTCAACTATCACCATCTGTTGCATTCATCATTTTGGGTGTTAACAGGCTACTTGTTGTGTCCACAAGTGCGGTCCTAAAAGTTAAGAGTCACAATCGGCCATTACACATATGCTTTTTTTTGTTCTTACTTGTTTATACATATATAATATAACCCAAAGCTCACGTTTTGTTTTGCTCTTCTTCGGTGGAAAATGAAGTTAGTAACCAGAATTTTTGATTTCAAGATATTATTCCGGGTGAAACTGTAACGTCTCGACTAGAATCGTCCATCGGCCCAATGTCCTCTCTTAATTAGGCCATTGACCCCATCTTCGTTTGATGGTTGATGCACTATTTTGAGAGTTTAAATTTTTAAATGACTTGTTATCCTTATATATCACCACAAAATCTTTATCCATGTAGGTCATCTATATATCTCTAAACTGTTCTCGTTTAAGCACGTTTTATTCTTTGTGTGTGGTCACAACTCACAAGTGCGGTCCTAAAACATTAGAGTCACAATCGGCATTACACGTATGCTTTTTCCTGTTCTTACTTGTTTATACATAATATAACCCAAAGCTCACGTTTTGTTTTGCCCTTCTTCGGTGAAAAATTAAGTTAGTAACCAAAATTTTGATTTCAAGATATTTTTCGGGCTTCTTTTGATGGTTGATGCACTATTTTGAGAGATTAAATTTTTAAATAACTTGTTTAATATCCTTATAGATCACCACAAAATCTTGATCCATGTAGGTCATCTATCTCTAAACTGGCGAAAAAAAAAAAAAAAAAAAAAAAAAAAAAACACTCAGATGATATAAATAGCCAAATAAATTTGTCTTTAACTTTTATCAGTTTATGTCTACAAATTGTACATGCATTACCATATTTTTAGAAATCGTAGTCTTGGCTAGTAAAGTAGGAGACGAATATTCACGAACTCAATTTTTTTGTTTTGACGTGGTTAATTAAGAAACGAAAATGTTTAAGCCTAAAAAAAACTAGTATTAGAACGAAGCTTGACAAGGAGGTAACAATCAATGTTACTTGCCCATGACTTCGTCTTTGGATAAAAAGGTTCTAATGTAATGCTCTTCAATATAACAATCATGAGGATTTCTGAATCTCAAAGCTCAGTTCTTGAACTCGAGAAGTATAATATAAAACTCTTTGTTGCTGACGACACAAGTGTTGAGTAAGGAGTTGCAAACACATCTCTGACTCTGAGTATCAAGAATTAACAAGAAAAGAAACGAAAGAGTAATAACAGGTTTGAGCCAAAAGCCTTTTTAATCCTTCGTTAAGGGAAATTACTACTAACAAGTTCCTATTACACTATTAACTTAGATCAAAAGATCAAGCACAACATATATACACAAAGCATACACATTTCCAAACTTATTTCCCATCGAAAAAGAAATGTAATGTAGACTGCGTCTCCTTAGATTTCTTGATGCTGTTAGACTTTTCTTTTCCTTGCTTCTTTCCGTGTTTCCATCGCTTCTCAGCTGAGTCTCGCTTTGTCCCACTCTTTCTTGAAGAGTTCTTGCTATACTCTAAGTCACCTTCCTTCTTGGTCTGGCAAGTCTTCTGGTTTTCATTTCCTAGTTTATCTTCAACAGCCTCTTGCTGGCGCTCAAGCTGATTCAATTCATCACTTGTAGTAAAGCGATGGCGTTCTTCTTTCGAGATTCTTGGGGACTCAGACGGTATGATGGCATTGCTTTCACCTGTTTCTTTAGCAAGTCTTGTAGGTTTCCCTTCCTCAGCTTCACTCTTTACAGATTCAATATGGGATGATGCAACAGCTGAGTTATCTTCAATAACTGGTTCTGCTTTCACAATCTTTTGAAAACCAAGATTTTTCTCAATGCTGTCCGAAACCCCTTGATAACCTTCAACCGCATGTTCCTCTTTCACATCTGTCAATTTGGTTTCTTTGTCTACTTTCTCTGTTTTGGGATCTTCTGTTGAGAAAAACTTCGAGATCAAGCTGTTTTGTGAAGCCTTTAGCGGTATCTGCATGTGGCATCCACTTACTAATATGAGAACAGACGTGTACAAAAACGTAACTTGTTATATGAGAATTGAGAGTGTTACATGAGACCTTTGAACAAAGGGAAACTGGTTTAACCATACCTGTTGAACACACTCAGGTCCATCGAAAGTTAGTTTACCAATTGCAGAGGTTACTGGATACCAAACCTGCAAAGTTCAATCCTCAAGAGTATGTGAGAAAAGGAAAGAAAGAAACTGAGGAGCTAAAGAAAAGCTTTACCAAATCCGAGTTTTCATATGGTGTAAGTAATGGCTTCAGTTTCTGAGTTGAGGGATCATCTAACCATGTGTCTACTGAATCCTTGTCCCCTAGGATTACTGGCATTCTGTCTTCAGTGAACCAAAAAAAGACCGACAAACCATGAAAGAAGCACATGGTTAAGAGTAAAGTTAAGCAACCAAACGTTTATTTTCATATGCTATAAAAAAACTCAACTTCATATGCTATGTGTTCCACTGTGCTGTAGTGAGACTACACTAGTGAAAAATGAATAAGGAAAACAGAATTTCCAAATGTATTTATTAGTTTTACTAACCATGGAGCCAACGGAGGGACGACGAGGAAGAGGTTGTCAAAATCGTGAAGGTGTAAAGTGTTTCACCTGCAAGGAAAACAGAAAGAAAGGGTAACCGTCACTTCCTAAACTCAAAAAAAGGTCCTTAACCAAAGATCAGTTTCCAATTGAATTAGAACTTAAATTTTTGCTAGTACATATATATATATATTAGAGGTTAAGAGAAACGAGAGCAAAAAGAGAAGAGTAAGCAATTACAAAAGGTTTTTACCAGCTGAGTTGTGCCAAGAATCAAAAAGAGCAGCAAAGACAAGAGGCCTCCCATCCTTAAAATGGATGTAGTAAGGTTGCTTTTTCGAACCTTCCTTTTTCCACTCATAGAACCTTCACAAGTCACAACAACAAAACCCCAATAAATCTCACACTGTAAGTTCCTTTTTAAAAGACTTTTGAGCAACCGTTACAAGTTACAAGCATGTTATATGATGTTTTAAGATATCTACACACACAGATTGAAACCAAGAAGGAGATAGTTAAAGATACCCATCAACTGCAACAAGGCACCTATTCTTTGGAAGCAATCGGCGAAAAGACGGTTTCTCATCTACCNCCGAGCATTGAACAAAAAAAAAAAAAAAAAAAAAACATGAAAACCCCAAAAGATGTTCATAACTAAAAGAAAGTTACCATTTTGAAGAAGTCAGGCTTATCAGTTTTCTTAGTGAAACTAGGGACTAGTCCCCATTTCATACACTCGACAGTAACACAATCATCGCCAACAACTTCGCTGTCTCTTCGCAAAACCGGTATGTTAGATCCAGGCGCAACATTGTATGAAGGACGATAACTGCTTTAAGCAAAATTATTTCAGAGTCTTAAAGGTGGATTCTTTTGCAAACAGAAACTAAATTGGAATCGAAAGACGAAGAGAAGAGAGTAAAACAGACCGGTCGAGATGAAGAAAACGTGTAGAGACGCCATGGCGGTGAGAAGCCCTTGGGACATCTTCGGGTCTCAAAGTGCATCGAGCCCTACCACACATCTTATTGGAGAAAGTAAAAAACTAAAAACCCTTAAGACCCTTTAACTCGGACAATTAAAGCGCCAAATTGAAAGATTTTGCCTTTGTACAGAACTGCTCACGAACAAAACAAAACAGAATAAGAACAGACGAAAAAAAACAATGAAGACGAAGAACTGTAAGTCTGTAAGACTGTAACATACCGATTCTCTTCAAGTTTAGTTCTGGATATAAATGGGCCAGTCCGTTTAAGACCTGATGTTTATATGGGCCGAGGTTAAAAGTTTATGCTAGGCCCGTTTATATCTGTGAGGCAAAATAAAATCTGTTTTAACAATACTGGTAAATCTGGACAATCAAAATAGTTAGAGTAAAACAGATTTACCAGTAATGGTTTACTGGTCCAGATTTACCAGTGTTTGAAAATAAGAATTAGAGTAATCTTTTACTTGTAGATGTCCGTGTTCGAGTTAATCTGGGCAAAATAAAATAATACAACAAAACATAACCACAAAAATAGTACTCAAAAGTTATATCATTAAGCCACAATCAAAAGCTGAACCGGATTGAGTTCGATCTATTTCCTCATATGAGAGAAAATTGATCGGGTCATACCGGACCATTCATTACATTAATCGATAAAATATACAACTCTAACCAAATTTAACCGAATCAGTACCGACAAATAATCAGTAGTTATCAAAGTTAACATAACTCTTTAAAAACATCAGAAAAGTGGAGATCATCTTCATTCGAACCTCTGTTTCCAACAGCCTCAAAGTCACAGAACATATTTGGATCCATGGAGTTATCATCCTTCAGAAGACTTCCAACAAAATCATCAAATTCTTCAATGCACTCAAAAGGTCTCCCAAAATCAAGATCCATCTCTTCATTGTTGAACTCGTCCAAGTAACCTGCAGGTAAAAAAGCGTTATTGTTGCAGAAATTCCCAGGAACCGCCATAACCTGATCCTGTTCTTCACTGTTCTTGACAACAAAGCCATTGCAGCTCTCAGGTAGATCATCAGAAGTTCCGCAAT
>OVBJ01000907.1:0-38544 GCA_900406535.1 Noccaea bulbosa | reverse complement strand
ATTAATTAAGAATGAATTTTGAAAAGTAAATAAAAAAAACACCAATAATTTAAATAAAAAAATTAATAAATATTTTACCCCGCACAGTGCGCGGGTTATCACCTAGTTTAGTTGTATATAGTTTGGGCCACATCGAGTTACCACAAAGATCCTCAAAACTGCCACGTGCCACCACAGACATGACGTGTGCTGTTTTGTTTTGCATGATCATCTTGTTAATACCTAAAGAATCCGATCGTCGAAACGGGAGGGCTCCGTAATACATTTCGTCCATATATGGCTTCTCCTTCGTAAGAATCTTTTCACCTCTTGTTTTTTCTCTTCTGAATTATCTTTTCCCGGTGATATCATTCGCCTTCTGAGTTTGCTCGTTTGTTCTTCTTATCCCGACATTGGGAGTTTATAAATTATAATGAGTTTCGTCGATTTAGGGATTCTGGGTTTCGATAAATTCTGTTTTTTCTTTGTAATCAGAAGAAAAATTCTCACACTTTTCACTACTGGATCTGGTTTTGGAAATTTCATTTATTTGATTGGGCTTACTTAGTTACTTATGATACAGAGTTTTAGAAGATCGTCCAGCTTCGCTCGATGCTACAGCCGATCCACCAGCTCTGTTCGATGGAACGACAAGGTTTATTATAAAATTTACTTGTTCTTAAGATTTTGGATATATAGTTGATCAACGAGTTTGGATCTTACCTCTTATTGTTTTTGTGTTTCTCATTGAACCAACGACTAAAGATTGTACACAAGCTATGTTTGCCCATATGCCCAACGAGTTTGGATCACCAGAAACGTCAAGGTATAATAACAAGAGCTTCTATACACAGTTAATAGCAGTGAAATTACTCTGTTTCTGCAAAACAAATATTACCTTTCTTTCTGCCTATGTTTACCAAATTTATACAAGGAGCTGTTTGGTTTCCTAAAACAAAGGTATGGTTTTCTTTGGATCGTAGGGGCTGCAAGAAAAGATAAAACTTGTTCCTTTGGATCTTGGGAACAGGCCTGCTTGGTACAAGGAGAAAGTATATCCAGAGAACAAGGTGCCAGCGCTTGAGCACAATGGAAAAATCATTGGGGAGAGTCTCGATTTGATCAAATATCTCGACACCACTTTTGAGGGGCCTTCGCTTTACCCCGCGGTACAGGCTTTTTGTTTCCCTTTCTTTATGCTCTGATTCTGACTCATTGTTTGCTCCTGTAACATGTCCACAGGATCATGCAAAGAGAGAATATGGCGAAGAGTTGTTGAAATACACTGATACATTGGTTAACACTATGTATGCTTCACTCAAAGGAGACCCGTTTAAAGAGACTGGTGAGACAGACTCTCTAAACTCTTCAAAAGTTTCAGACTTTTTTCAGTGGGTAAACTGCAAAATTTCATCTTCTTGGTGCAGCACCAGTGTTTGATTATCTGGAAAACGCTCTACATATGTTTGATGACGGGCCATTCTTCCTCGGCCAGCTTAGCTTGGTAAAACCCTCTTTGGCCCTTTTTGAGGTCCTATGTTTCTCCTTTTGTTCGTCTTAAATTTTTTGTTTTTGAGTTTTTCTCGTTTATTTCAGGTTGATATTGCCTATATCCCGTTCATTGAAAGGTTTCAAATCGTACTCAATGAATTGTTCAAGTGTGACATTACTGCAGGTCGTCCCAAACTATCGGCTTGGATCCAGGTATATACATATAAACAATCCTTCGTGAAGTCAGAAAAGATTATACTTCTCTTCATTAGGGATTGGTACTAAAGTGATTGATGTTATGTTTGCAGGAACTGAACAAGATTGATGCCTATGCACAAACCAAAATGGATCCCAAGGAGTTTGTGGAGATTTTCAAGAAAAAATTCATGGTATATTCAAGGATTTGTTAGATAATTTCCGGCTAACCGGTTAATTCCAAATCTGAATCTTACTCCGGTTTTATTCTTTGCAGTAAGGAAGCACTAAGCAGTAAAGTCTACCGGACCAAACCACCTGCTACCAACAGATAGATGATGGTCTTTGGATTTGGATATGAAGTAAGAACCACTTGGATGCAATAAGATGTGTGTACTGTAAACTTATATGCAGCAACAGCTTCATCTGTATTTTACTGTTGATCAATAATCAATGTTAACACTCTCCCTCTATTGACATGATTATCTATTAATACAACTAGTATGATAATACAATGATCCTGGAATGAAAACATAGACATTACTCAATACCAGATACTGAGATAGTGTCACATTTCAACGCATGTGCTATAACATTACATCACCTATAACAACATTTTCTCTATACAAATCTCTTTCTTCCTACACAAACAGGCATGCTTAGTCTGCAAATTAGTCAACAGTGATGCACAGCTCATTCGAGTTGAGAGAACCTGTCTTGTTGTTATTACAATCGGAAGAGTTCAACTTGTAGAAAGCTCTCCATTCATCAATGTTCTTCATCTTATCACATCTCAATTCAGGTAAGCATCTTCTCTCTACGATCTCAAGAATCTTCTCTGTTCTTCCGAGATGCAGAGCCGCTCCTCTCACCGACTCTTCCCTCACTTCTACAGCCGTCACCAAACACTTGGCAGATATCACCTGTGCCACGTTGCAGAAACAACCTGAAACTATGTCCGAGATTATAGTTTCAAGCTTTCTCAACAGAGCTTCCCCTGTTCCGTAGTCTCTTGATTCGTAGTTCTGCAGAATGGTTTGACAGATTCTGTACATGGAGTTAGCCGCCAGAGTCTTGACAGGCCAACGAGAAGGCTTGTGCTTCATGCACACCATCAGATTCATCTGCCACGACTCTGAAAACTCTTTCTTCGCGGTTTCCACAAGCTCCCGAAGCGTCTCCTCTGTACTTCTTTCTTGCTTGGATAGTTTCCGAAGATCCACATCGAACCACTTATGATAAAGATCAACGCCTAACCAAACCACCTCAGCAGCTTTCCTTAAGTTAGCCAACTCTCCTCCACTATCTAAAACGTTCTCAAACTTGTTGACAGAGTCTAGTGCCTCATTGACAGCATTGAGCAGCTTCTTGACAGAGCCAGGCTTCACATTGGGAAGAGCCACAGCGACGCTTGCGAGTGTTACCAGCGGAAGCGCCCAGCAATTTGGTGGCTCTCCAGATGCGGCAAGAGAAGCCACCTCGTTACTATCAAACACTTTAATCCCTTCAAACCCTTTGGAAACGTGTGTTGTTGCTTCCAAAAGCTCTATCAAATCCAAAGGTTGTTTCTTTCTCCCGTTCTTGATCCAATGATCCGTGGCTTCACGGTTGCTCCTCACCATCAAATCCACCAGCTCGTCCTCTCCTTCAAGATGCAGGACGAAACTCGCAAGCTCCTGCCTCGAGCCAGACAAATCCGACTCAACGTGAGAGACTGTGCCACTTGTTCTGATGGCGAAGTAACAGCAGATCAAGATCCTACTCACACAGTAGACAGAGATGTAACGGATGATCTTGCTTGCAAACACTATCACATACTGTATCCCTATACACACATCCATCATCCATCGTTTAGCATCGTGCGCAATCTTCCTGCATCTCCGATCTTTGAGGATCTTGAGGCTTGAAGGACGTTGTTTCTTCTCAGAGAACCAGTTTGTCCAGTAACTCTCTACTCTAAACTCGTCTCTGTAATACTTCTTCCCTCTAATCGGACACCGGAAATTCACAGCCGTGAACCATCTGATCGCAGGAGCGACGGTTCCTATAACTACCGCACCAGTCTGGCAAACAAGAACCAGAGAGGTCGACCATTTGTAATCAGAATCACCGTGGCAGAACCAGAGAGACCTCGGTCTCAGCAAGTAAGACCTAACCATAGCCTCACCTAACGTAACGGCACTCAAAAGACAGAAGAAACCAGAGGCAGTGCAAGTGACAGAACGAGCCATCACGAACTGAGGGCTACTTGTGTGAGCCATCATCCAAAACTTTGACAAATCTTGCTGAATCTTCTTGGCTACTGTTGTTCTCTCCGTAGCCAAAGGACACTTCAACGCAACCTCATACTTCTTCTTGTATTTGGTTTCCAAGATCCTTTTCGTGGTGGGCACTGTCGTCGCAGAGAAGCTCAAGATCATAAGCATAAGAAGCATGACAAGGACGACGAAAAAGTGTTCTTCTTTGAAGACGTAGATCGCACCAGTGCCTAGCTGGATGCAGATGTTGACGACGTCGGTGATCACGAGAATCCCTAAAGCCATGAGATTCATGAGGAGGTCTTCGTTTTCCATTATACCGAGAGACGGCATCGAATTGCCCATCACAGTGCACACGAAGACGCTGCTGCTGAGTTTGGAGAGCTGGTCGTGGCGACTCGGCATCGAAGTGTTGAGATCGACGGAGAATTTGATCCCGACGGCGATGAAAGTCAGGGAAGTCGCGTTGAGGGTGAAGAACTTGCAGGGGAACCAGAATTTCCGGTGTCGGAAGCCGTGGAGAAGATCGGCGGCCATGGCTAGTCCGCAGATGAGTGAAGCTACGGCTACGTATAGACCAATCGAAGGCATGGGTCTGCTAAACTCTGCGTCGTTCAAATCGCCATGGGCGTCGCAGCCAAGGCTAGCCATGAATGATTTGCTTCTCTCTTTCTCTTTCTCAAGAATTTGATCGGAAAGCTCTACTTGTTGACTCAATGGCTCGAGGGACAAAGGAGTGTTGTGTTGTTTCTGATTTTTGGTCAATTTTGGAATCCTGACTTTCCATATATTCTTTTTTCTTAATCCTGCGTGGATTTTATAAAATGTCTGAGAATTTTTTTTTTTTAGCTCTGTTTTAGGAAATTTCTAGTTTTGTTTCATTTTATTATTTTGAGTCTGTTGTAGAAAGTCGTCCAGCTTCACTCGCATAAAGTTTCAGTCTTTAACGTCTCTGTTTAACAAGTATTAACACAGATGATGATATAGTAACACAATCAAAATCTCAAACCTTACAAAGTTTTTAATAATACAATAATTCTGGAATGCAAACAGAGACATTACTCAATAGTCAATACCATATAAAGAGATTCACATCTCAAATAAAATGCTACATAACAT
Source organism: Noccaea bulbosa (assembly GCA_900406535.1). Taxonomy (NCBI): domain Eukaryota; kingdom Viridiplantae; phylum Streptophyta; class Magnoliopsida; order Brassicales; family Brassicaceae; genus Noccaea; species Noccaea bulbosa. The sequence goes on along the minus strand of OVBJ01000907.1, from coordinate 33,502 downwards.
TACATGTGAAAGACCACCTAAAACAACATTATAAACCCCCTTCTACTTGAATCTCTTTCTCTCTCTTTTCTTACATATATCTACCTGCATATATATATTTTTTTTTTATAACTCAAAGGTGAATTCCAGACCTATGGATAAGTCCAGACTAATTTTCTAGGGGAGGTGCAGCCCACGGATAGACCCTTTCTCCGGGTATTCAAATGAGCCGTAAGCAATGGGCCAATATCCGTGTAGATGTCCATAAACAATCGTGAAGTAGTTCCTTCCAGCAGGGTTTGAACTCACAACTTGGGTGCAGAAAGGAGTCCCTCCTTACCATTGAGCCACAATGTTCCGGACTCTACATGCATATCTTTAGCAACACTTTCATAAAAACTTAGTCTGAAACCCACCCATCCCAATATAAAAAAAAAAAAAGACAGCTCCGGATGGGTCTAGGGGTATATATAACTCACACGGCATTGCGGTTCTCAGAGCCTCTTTGATCTAGGTACAATTATACAGTTCATGTTTAAATATCATCATAAAAACGATGACATTTCTAAAATTTTATCAATTTTTAGAATAAGTAAATAATTTATTGGTTCGAGAAAATATTCTTAAATCAGTATAAATATTTTCGTATTAGTATGGATTTCTTCCTCAACATGGTAGGAAATGTCCATTTTTAAAATGATGGTATGAGGGGAAAAAACTAGTTTTGATGGTATATAAAGGAATTTCTCATTTTTTATCGGTTTCTCAATATTATTTTACTTACTTTTAAAACTAATAAAATCTTATTGAATTTTAAAACTGATCAGATTTTATTTAATATTTTTCCGTAATTTATTTCAAATATCTTAAAATAAACTCGCATATACGCGGGACTTAATCTAGTACCAAAATAAACAGAAATAGTAATTTAAACTATAGATATTAAAAGCAGTTTAAAAAATAACTCGGTCTACAATTGAAAAAAAAAAACAAAAAAAACCAAAATCAAAATTAGAACACAATAAGTTATTATTTTCCATAATACCACGATCCTTTCAAAATTAGAAAGCAGAGACGATTATGATCGATCTCCAAAGCTATATATACATATATCTCACTGATTCATGCATTCACAGCAACAAAAATAATATTATTTTCAGTTGATTTTGGTTTTTAACATGTTGATGATGAAATCATTAAGAGTTGCGAGACGTATTGGTGACAGAACGCCATACTAGACACTGATATCTCTTCCAAATCCCTTATTTTTTTGGTTGGTGAATCTCAAAATCTCGAACAAGTTTACTTGAAGATCCATCATCCATGACCTCGCTCCGGTATGCTACTGTTCTCTAATTCTCTTAGTTAGTTTATTTCTTATTAGATAGTATTTTTTTTTTTTTTTTGGTCAACATCAAACTTTTTTATTCATGCTTATTCTCCATCAAAGGAGAAAATGTTCAAAACAAAAGACAACAAAGCCAAACTGGCTACAATTACCGCACTAAACAAAGCGGGAATAGAAACAACAACAACGACATAGATAAGGGCAAACCAAACACTTGAGCCACCAGAACCGAAGAAGGACTCCACGACCATAGTATGAATAAGCGAAATGGTGCCATGGGCATTGTAGGATACATTGAGTAATCCTAACCCCGAGATTGAAAGCACATTTAGTGCAAGTTTAACAATCCTGATAACGGCAATGAACTTCATAGTGACAAAGCACCAAGCTACTGAGCCTACAAGACACAAAGTGTTTGATAACTTCGAACTCCAATACCCTGCAATAATACCACTCAAACCAAGCAGCAATTTTGGGAGGGAGACAAACTCCATAAAGAAGAGATCATCCAATATCTCATAGAGATTAGACATATCTAGAAAATTCACACCAAATTGCCACAAATCTGGTAAAATAGGCTTCAAAATATCAATCACTACAGTGAGATTTGGGAAGAGACTGCATATAACAGTAAGGTTTCGCACCAAGGCGATAAGATCCGATTGATTCGGTAATGTTGGTAACTTATCAAGAAAATCCAAAACCAAAGTTGCTCTTTCCCCAAAAATCACAATACGAATCAGGTTGAGACACACACGTGATGGGAAAGAGGAGAAAACCTGGAATGGATGGAGAGAAAAGGCCGGCGAAACTGGGAGCCCAGATCTGATTGGCTGTAAGAGAAGCCAGAGGAGATCTGATGGACAGGGAAGGTGAACGAGATGAGGGGATAGCAGTGGAGAGAACCATGTCGAGACCACGGTGAGAGGCATAGATCCTTCGACGTCAGGCGGATCTGGAGGATCCGGTGGATCCGGAGGGTTCCTGAGAGAGAAGCGGGACTCCCACTCTGGATCTGACAGCTCCGGCAGTGTGACCGATAGATTCGGACACCTTGACCTCTGAGACGCCATGGAATCCGTCGAGAGACCACCGGAGAGGGAGAGCGACCAGAGGACAGACGGCTTCACGGACAGATCAGGAGGTCTCGTCGAAGGGAGAGGAGGAGGCTTCATCCAGGAGAGAAGGCAGGACGGAGAAGAGGCGCGGCGGAGATCCATGTGTCTTCACGTCGACGGCGGCTGCTGATGTGTCTCGGGACATGTGCCTGGGAGGATTAGGGCTTCTCTTAAAAAAGACAATTAGATAGTATTTCTAAAACTTTATTTTCTGTAAGTATATCTTACAATCTTCTTCTATTTCACAGACCACAACACTGGAAAATAAGCAAAATTTATGGATAAAAAAAAGGAAGCGCAAACAAAGTGGGAGACGTGAGCAAAAGAAGCACACACAAAGTGCTTTGGAGGCTGAAAAGACACTAAACGTATGTTGACATCCTTCTACAAGTTTATTTTGGTAACCGTTTTTTATTTAGAACCTTAAATATCAATCTAAACTTGTGTTGTATTGAATACTAGTAGTGTACCCGCACAGTTGCACTTGGGCGGGAGAATATTTGTTTTAATTGTATTTGTTTATCTACTTGTAACATTTATAAAACATGATAATTAGTGGTTATTGTTGTTTTTTTGTTATTTTTTTATAAATGAGTTAAATAACTGTTATTTCGAGTGTATACTTTTGACTGTTGGAATGAGGAGTCTAATTTAGAAACCGAATTCCTAGGCCTAATTTGTATATTTATATTACTTGTAATTTTAGTATTTTATGGTGTATTTTTAAGGTTTTTTTCCTTGTCGACCACAATATGACATTATTGTTTGATTTTTGTGGTCATTACGTACATAAATTATTTGCGAAAATGACTGAAAGTCTGAAACATGTAAAGCCGTAAGCCCGTAACGGACAAAATTAATAAACGAAAACGATCGAGAAAAGGGAATCGGGTGAAAAAAAAAAGAGAAAAAGAGAAGAAACTTATGCGTCTGACGTCAGCATAAGAATAGACCACGTGTGGGTCCCATTTAGCTCTTAATTCTGCTTCGGGATGCGATACCAAGGAGAAACAAAACGGAAGTCTCCTAATGGGCCCTACCGTTTCAAACCTTTACGAACCACACGATCGTTTGTAGGTCGTAAACAGCATCGATCTTGACCGTACGATCCCACACGAAGCCGTTCTCTCCCTCTCTTTCTTTCTTCCTTCGTCCTACTCTAAGCGGCGAGAAGATTCTCTGCAACTTACGACTCCTTCCTCTCTCTCTCTCTCTCTTTTTCAGCGTTCTGGATTTCCCTAATCACAAACTTTCTCGATTTTCGTTAATCGAAGATTGGGCTTCGAGATCTTGATTTCCGCGGCTTTGAGTGTCGATTTTGCTTCTACTCTACGTTGTTGTTCCCTTTTGCTTCCTTTTTGGGTTCTTCTTCCCGACGATATCAGCTCGAAATGGAGTTTGATCGATGGAATCGTGAAATGTTGTTGGATTTATAGATTCTCGTGCTGGTATGTTCCTTTTCTCTTTCTTTCTGTTTCTTTCCCGGGAAAATAGGATAAGAAAATGACCGTGTAGAAACTAGAGTATAGAAAATTGCTAATTTAGGGTTTCTCGAGATTCCACTGGTATTTGATTGATGGAGATAAAATTGCATTGGGTGTTTGTAGATGAAATGGCTACAAGAAGGGAGCTCAGAGGTTTTCTGAAACAGAGTCAAAGGACCTCAGAGACAGCAGATGCGCCGCCATTACCCTCAAATCTGAATTCCACTGGTTAAGCAAGTGGCATAGACAATGAGATTCGGGTCAGATCAAAACGTTCGAGCCATAGTCGAAAGGAATGTGTCAATGAACACAAGGACGATGAGCTCGTGAAATACATGTCCAAGTTGCCAGGTTATCTCCAACGTATGGAGAGTGGAGAAGAGAGTGTGCAGAGTAATGTTTTGAATGTTGGAGTCTTGGATTGGGGGCGCCTAGAGAAATGGAAACACGGCCGAGCAAGAGGCGCCGAAATTGAGAGAAAAGTGTCTCCTATTGCTACTGCTACTGCTTCTACTTCTACTTCTACTTCAGGAGTAGTTCCCAATGACTCTATGAGTAGGGGTAAGATCGATGACCTAAGAACGCATTTTTCCAAATCTCGGTAAAGGTAAAGCCTCCCGGGATCTTCAACATTCTGTTAGGTGCACTTTGGAACCTGAGTTGGCTTCTAGGGATTCGCTAAACAAGCAAGAATTAGCAACTTGCAGCAGCTATAAGTCCTCTGGTAGAGATCATCAAGGAGCTGGGAAGAGCAGAAGATCTCCTTCATATCGGGAATCCACTTCAGGTTTATTGTCAGACATGGGAAACTCCGGGGGATCGCTTGGCACGAAGGAGGCTCAGAAGAGAGCAGGGATGATACATGCACAGGAAGCAAGAGAAAGAGCTACAGAGAGTGGAAGAAAACGTGTTGAGAATTTAGATGGAGAGGAGAAGATCATTGGAGATATGAAAGCTGGACTTGCTTCTGGAAAGCAAGAGAATCAGATCAGCAACATTGTTCTCCTCCGATCAAGAAAACATTCCCGGAGCATTCTCTCCGGTGAGTCCCCATTGTCACTGGATGATAACATGAGAAGAGTGGCAAGGGAGGTTACCCGCTCTCTCGACTTATCTGACGGAATCAGTAGCTCTTTAGAACTGACTTCTCAGATTCCTCGTTCCTGTCCACTCTCTATGGACCTAGAGAGAGATTCTCAAGATAGGAAGTTGCGTAATGGTGTTGATCTTTCTGGTCAAAAAGAACGTTTTGGTGGGAGAAGTCATTCAAAGATATTTGATCATGCAATGCCTGAAGATGAATCAAGAAAGAGCAGACACCATTCACCAAGCAAGCGGTTTAGTTTTAGCTTTGGGCGTCTCAGCAGAAATTTCAGCTCCAAAGAGGATTCAGCTGATAATATCATCAAATCTGATTCTAGGAGATTCGATGGCTCAGTTTGCCCATCTCAGTCAAGTAATCCGGACATTCAGTGTGGATCACGAGTCAGCCCTCTAGGAAGGCTTCTATTGAAATCCAAAGGCTCTGAAAATGTTCTTCCATCAAAAGCAAGATCAAGTTCAAAGCCAACCAACGTTATTGACGTACCGCTTCAAGATGAAAAGAAGCAGGATACATCAAGAACACGAGCTCTTTTTCAGCTAACGATCAGAAACGGGATCCCTCTGTTTCAGTTCGTGGTCGATGATAACAACAGCAACAACAACAAGAAGAAGAAGAGCAGCAGGAGCGTTCTCGGGGCTAAAATGAACAGCTCGGCTTCATCTATTTTGAAAGAAGACGATACTGTTCAGTACTGCACATTCTACTCTGTTCAAGAAGCCAAAAAGGAAAAAAGCGGAAGCTGGCTAATCCATGGACACAAGGAGAAACAAGGCGGGTTCGTCTACAATGTAATCGGCCAAATGCGGCTGAGCAGCTCCTCCATAACCGAGGAGAAATCCGGAAACATCTTCTCTGGCGTGGTCGCAGAATCAGTTCTGTTTGATGGGTCAGAGCAAGTAACAGGGAGGAAAGAGGTTGCAGCTGTAGTGATCAAGAAGAAGCCGGTGGAGGAAACGAGTGTGATCATTCCAGGCGGCGTGCACAGTTTCCCGGAGAAAGGAGCACCGTCACCGTTGATTAGCCGGTGGAGATCCGGAGGGGTATGCGACTGCGGTGGCTGGGATGTCGGATGTAAAATCCATGTCCTCTCTAACAAATCCATCCTCAATGAATTCGACCAAAGCTTCAGACTTTACGATCAGGTAACGTAAAAGATAAGTCTTTTTAAGAGTCTGAGATTAAACAAAATAACTCAAAAAACGAATCCAAAATTGGGTACTCCTTTACATTGCAGGAAGGAAGTGAAGACGAGTCGGGTCCAGGTTTGGCGATGACGGAGGTCAAGACAGGGATCTACAGGGTTGAGTTTGGTTCGTTTCTTTCGCATCTACAAGCGTTTTTTGTGTGCGTGACGGCGATAACATGTGCTTCCGAAGAGGAATCGGTGTCAAAGGCCACCGGAAAAACTTCCTCTCCTTTTGCTCCGCCACTATCTCCTGTTGGTAGAGTCTAAAAAGGACTAATGATCGTTTCTTCTTTCTTATAAATCCCCAACGTGTATAATTTTAGTGAATTTACGGAATATAACGGCGACTCAAGTTCAATCATGTGTATTGCATTGGATCCGAAAGAACCGGATCCGAACCAAATACTCCGGCCTACTTTTCAATAGCATAAGTTCAGTCTTTAAGAAACATGCAAATATAAGAGAGGGAGGATACAAATTAACGCGTTCAAAACTGAAAAAGAGCATTTCATCGTTTAAACTTCTTGGAAGGTTTCTTCTTGCCCAAGAACCTCTCACTCTCTTCATCCTTTTCTCCCAATCTTTTATTTCTGCCGCCGTTTGGTTCATTCTTATCCTACATTAGAAGTTGACCAAAAACGCATATGATTTAATTCTCTATATATCTAAGATGTAAGACATCTCCAACCCATCCCTCCATTTTTACTCCAAAATGAAGTATTTCAATTATGAACTTGGGTTGGAGAAAGATAAGAGTGGGTGGGGGATCATTTGAAATTTAGTTAAAATACCATGTTGGCTAATCTTTTTGCTTCAGCAACTCTCTCCATGAATGGCATGACTTGGTATTCCTTAGCTGGATAAGCTTCTAGTTTCATGCCTGCATGTCAAAGCATTAACCTATGCCTTTATATTTTACTTACCAATGAGTTGCTCTATTTTTATTAACAATCCGGCAAACACATCATACTGGGTAACAAGTGATATCCCAAGACCAGAAAGTCCAGCACGAGCAGTTCTTCCCACTCTATGAATGTAATCCTATATATACCACAAATTACAAATACGAATGTGTCTCTGTCTTCTCAGCATCATTCATATATAAGAAACTAGCAAACAAGTTTGAATTTAACCATTGGATCTGTGGGCATGTCGTAGTTGATGACCACATCAACGGATGGGATATCGAGCCCTCTACTTGCCACATCCGTACAAACCAAGATGTTGCATCCCCCTGCTGTGAACTTATTCAAGGCTCCTAGTCTCCTTGGCTGTGTGGATATTTTGAGCGAGATAGTAGTTTGGCGCCCAAACCAACTTTTTTTAGAATGGAGATGAGATTGTTAAGTGAAATGCTACGAAACCAAACCTTAACTCTTGGGTTTCTACATACGATCTCCAGCATTTAATTTGGTTTATACTCTTGTGGGGGGACCCATTATTAAATGGTGATCTAAACGTACGACTGTACACAACAAACGGAATTTTCAAATCTTGACCATGGAAATAAGTTTAATCGGACATGTATCCAACAATGTGCATGCAGCAATTTCAAACTTTCATTGTCCAATATATAGGCAAGTGGCTCCTCTACAAAACTTTACACTTCTTCATAGTTCATAGCTTAGCCGTCAAAAGGAAACAAAAATCAAGTAACCAAAAGTGGTTATTGGTCGATGAATTTGTAAGAAAAACAAATTAAAAAAAAGCTGAATAGGATCCTTCCTCTCTCCAACACAAGAAAAGAAGACGCACAACTTCAGATAAATTTTAAAACTTGTCAAAGTATAAAAACACAACAAAAAAACCCATAAAAACTCAAGTGGAGCAGAGCATGTCTTCATCTAAACTTCTTGGAAAGTTTCTTGCTGTCCACGAACCTCTCACTCTCTCCATCCTTTTCTCTCCTTCTCTTCTTCCCGCCTGATTCTTTCATGTTCTACAACAATAATTGCCCAAAAAGGCATAATTTTAGTTCTCTATATATCTAAAGATATCACCAACCCATACCTCCAAATTTTACTCCAAAAACTAAATCCATTCTACTCCAACATGAGATTTGGAGTGCAAAAAAAATATTCTTTGACATTCCGTAAAAGTGCAGAGGTAAAAATACCATTGCAGATAATCTTTTTGCTTCAGCAACTTTCTCCATTAATGGCAAGACTTGGTATTCCTCGGCTGGATACTTTTCTAGTTTCTTGCCTGGATGTCAAAGCATTGTCGAAAGTCGTTTTATATAATATCTTATGAGAGAACAAAAACAAAGTGTATGATCTCTGCAGATATTGTACTTACCAATGAGTTTCTCTATTTGAAAGTACCATTCGATCTCATACTGGTTTACAAGTGATATCCCGAGACCAGAACGTCCAGCACGAGCAGTTCTTCCCACTCTATGAATGTAATCCTATATACACCGCAAATTACAAATACGAATGTGCCTCTGTCTTCTCAACATCATTTCATTCATTCATAAGAAACAAGCTGAGAAAAAACCTTTGATTTTGTGGGAATGTCGTAATTGATAACCACGTCGACGGATGGGAGATCGAGCCCTCTACTAGCCAAATCAGTACAAACCAAAATGTTGCATGCCCCTGCTTTGAACTTATTCAAGGCTCCTAGTCTCCTTGACTGTGGAGTATTTTGAAAAAGAATTGAGAGAAGCCAATCTAGAGGAGATCAATTCAAATGTTGAGAAAGTGGGGTGTATCATTTACCTGAGTCATTTTACCACTGATAGGAATGGCTCTGAATCCAAGGCTCCGAAGCACCAAGGCCAGAAAACAAGTGCCATCACAGGTCCGAGTGAAAACCATTGATACTGATTCAGACATTTCACTCAGAATGTATACAAGATAGCAATCCTGTTAAGGGGGAAAAAAAAAAAGAAGCAGCTCATTATAGTCAAAAGAAGATAAAAATGTGTTTGCTAGTATCTATCTAGCAGGAATGGATGAATACAAGGTACCTTGTATTTAGCAGGAACTAACAGATGCTGCTGTTTTAGAGTATCAACTGTGGAATATTTGGAGGAAGCATAAATCTGAGGGAAAGTGACCAACATACAACCATTACATCTAAAGGTACCGATAGATAGATGATGGGCATGACAAGAAACAAGTTCAAGAAGTTTTTAGTGTTTACATACCCTGACAGGATCCTTCAAACAAGCCCTTTCAAGTTTTCGAACCTNTAAAAACCAAAAAAAAAAAAAAAAAAAAAAAAAGACTTTTACTCCCCAGATTTGCTATAAAGAGACAGTTATATAGGAACAAAACTGTCAAGCAAGGCCCCTACCTTTCGAGTCATAGTCGCTGAAAAAAGAAATGTTTTACGGACGCGGGGGATCTCTTCCAAAATCTGGTTCATCTCTTTCTCAAACTTGTCATTCAGCAGTTCGTCCGCTTCATCAAGAACCTGTTGAATAATGTTAAAGATCGTGAATATGAAAATGATCAAAATCACGAAAAAACAAGGTACCAAACTACAAGCCTAAGTTTACCAGATATTTCAGTGTTTTCAGATCAAAGCCTTTTGTGTTAGACAAATGATCCAACAGACGACCAGGTGTTGCAACCTAGGAAAAAATAGACAGACTGCAAAGTTAGCCACTAGATTCACAATCATGATAAGTGCCAAGACACAGACAAAAGACCGTAAGATGAGACAAGACAAGACAATTGAAGAAATAATCTTACAACAACATGAGGCCGTTTCCCAAGAGCATTACCCTCTTGCACTCTGTTTACACCTCCAAGAATCTGGAGAAAAAAAACATTCAGTCAAGTGATTCCAGTTAAACGCAAATATGGTAAAAGCACCATATCTTAATTAGCTTACCGCAACACAGCTAAGACTTATGTCAGATCCTAGAGCTTGAAACTGCTCAGCAATCTGGATTGCAAGCTCTCTGGATTGCAAGAAAACAGAATATGAGAATGACCAAAAGAAGAACACATCATCATCAAGTAAATGATGAAAGAGTGTAATCATACCGAGTTGGAGATATAACACAAGCGAAGAAGGCACCAAGTCTACGCCCTTTCTTAGGCTCAGAATCATTAACGTACTCCACAAGTGCTTGCACTATAGGCAAAGCGAAGGCTCCGGTTTTACCAGAACCGGTTTGCGCAAGTCCAATCACATCTCTCCCTGAACCACCAGACATCGATTATATTCCAATGAATCCAATGATTAAAAACCATATTTATCCAATTTTGTAAAAGACAGAACTGAGCATGGGAATCAGAACAAAATAAAAACCATACCTTTAAGAGCATAAGGAATGGCTTCGGCTTGAATTTTTGTTGGTTCTGTCCATCCCAATCTTTCGCAAGCTTCCACAAGCTCTTCACGCACACCAAGTTCTGAAAATGTCTTCTTCACCACTTCCTTCTCCATTTCCGTACACGCCAGGAAATCGCTACCTTGCTTGACCTCAAGTGACGCCTGGGAATCAACCGGTCTTAGGGGAGATCGTGTTTGAGAGATTTCCTACAGAAAAGTGCCGTTATGAGGTTTAGGGCAAATCGAGTTGCGTGTTGGATACGAGGCGAGTGTTGGACGTGAAAGATGATGCGATTTTTAGTTTACATTTATATCAATCATCATCATGAGTGTTTCAGGAGAAGATATACAATACAAATTCAGATATCCAAATTCATCATAAGCAAATCCGCAGGATAACAATGAACATCAGAAACAAGCACACCGCACCAAAACGTCATCAACAGATCAATTTCTCTCTGACCCTACAAGTGTTACTAGATCCCAATCAAAGTATCAAGCGAATAATCAAGCTGAAATGGAAACATGAACAGACATTTCGACAAAAAATGCTCAAGAGACAGGAGAATATCGATACACAAATAGCAAAAACTTTTAGAAAATATACAGTAAAACGAGCTACGAAAACTAAATCACAAGCATCAATGGGGGGGAGTCGACGATGAAACGAAATCGAAAATCAGAGAAGATAAAAAAAGTACCATTGTCGGATCTCTTGTTGAAGATAGCCGCGTTTCACAGAGAGAGCAAGAAGAACAAAACCGAGAAACCTAGCCGTCGCCAAAATATATCTCTGTAAACCCTAGACTCTTATGGTTTCATTTGGATATTGGGCTTAAAGCCCAATTATAAAACCAACAGTTGCCCAATTATAAACCTAAGAGTTTCTCAAACTTTTAACTCCTTTTTCAAATTTGCCCTTGTTGACGGTGTTATTTACATTTAGATCCCATATGTTCAGATAAATGGAAAGTATGTTTGAACATTGTACGGATCGAGTGAAAATGGATAGATTGAGAGATTACATGGAGGAAAGGATGAAATTCACACTCCAAAACCCTTCAGATTTCGATTTACTGCTCACTGATGATTTCTGCTCCGGCCTTCTCTCCGGCGAATCAATTCTTCACGCCGGTGATTGACCCAATCCGATCGATTTGCTAAACCAATTCGTTGCCCGCTTTTATCACTTTGAGTGAATCTGCAGATACTGTAGAAGCATTTCGAGGTGTTCCTGTTTATCCATTGTACAAGCGGCTTGCTTTAAGTCTGCTGAAATCAATTGACTCCGGTTCCTTCTGTGGAACCTTCGAGAAGATTCCATTGGTGAAGGAAGTAATCTGGTTGAAGGAGAGAGAAGCTGAATGGGACAAACTCATTATCCATAAAGGTTCCGAGTTAATCAATGTGAGCCATTCTCGATTATACTTCATTAGCATCATTTCTCGTTGTGAATTTGAAGATTCCTACTTTAATCAGAGTCGTCAATGCCTAGATTTTTGTTTGCTTTTGAATGTTACAGCTAAATTCAGAGATTTTTTTTCCGAAATGGTTTGCGAGCTTCAAGTTCAAGAGTCATTATTTTCCTTCATGAAAGGCACTGATTTCAATTTTCTAAACCGCTTGTCAATGTCAGCTGGCAAGAGTTCTTGATAAGATTTTGACTTATGGGTTTGCTCAATTTGAAATGGATTACATTAGATGGCATCAAAACAGTTGAAGCAAGCAAGGTGTTTTGAAGCCGAGTATAATAGGTATAGGAAGTGATAAGTTGTTGCATCCTCAAATTTTTGTGTGTCTCTCTTGTATTTACAAAATGTTGTTTGATTTTTTTTCAGACTTCAGCAAAGAGGCTCTTTGGTTATGATAAATAAATGTCTCATGTTTGAAGTTCTGGTGAGATCTATATCGCTGACGTCATTTTCTTTTGCTTTCATGTTTCTCTGCAACTTGTGATAGATCGTCTTAAATGTTGATGTATATATAGGAAGTCCACAAATTTCCGTCCTTTTACGAGCTGTTGAAAGCCGAGAGTCCAGAGAAAGTGTTTCCTGGCGTTGAAACAGTGGAAGAAGGTAAAGCTTTGATTTTAATCTTGATCCTCTCCCAATTAGCTTCTGTGTAAGTGAAATTTTTTCACATTCTTAGGTATGCAAATGTTTATAAAGTTTTATGATGTTGATCAAGAGAAAATCAATGGTGTTGTCGCAATCCATCTTACAAAATCAGTTGTTCAGCCTTGTGTTGCTTTGTCTCACATACTCTCTGTGAGTTCTGAGGATTTACATTTCTTCTTTTGTGATTAAACATTCGTTTTTATCTTATAACTATATTCGACATTACAGGGCTTGAGTTACACAGGCGTGCAAAGCCTTCTGGGTCTTTCTCACACTATTGGATCCATTTTCCATGCTCTGCCTCCTCCAAGATCGGCTCTACACTCTTCATTCATGCTTCCATATAGACCAAAGGTACTACAAAAAACTAAGATATAGTTCCTACTTCCGAGGTTAGATCATCTTGTTTGCTCTATTTAGGTCTCGTTAGTTCCTCTGCTGTAGATCTTTTAGGCTGTGACAATTTCAGTTTCCAAACTATTATCCTCAGTGAGTTGTTTACTTTTGAGAGCTTAAATAGGAGAATTGGAATGTTTCGTTGTTATTTGCCACACTATGTCTCTGCTATTGTCCTCAATGACATGAAGTGAATAAAATCACAATGACATCGCTGCAGCCATCTGAGCTGGACTGTATAATAAAGTCTGAATTATATAGGAGTGTCAAACCTTTTTTTGAAGTAATTGGTGCTATAATATATTCACCGTCTTCGTAGTTTTGCAGACTTGATGTTTACTCTTAGCATGGTTTTCTGAATGTAAATGTTCATAAAAAAATCTTCTCAGACTAAGCAGCAAACGTTCTTTTTCTCGTATGTTATCTGGACTATTATGTTACCTTTACTTATCTTACTAGCATTTGGCTGTCAGTCTTCCAGACCATAAAAATTGTACAATATATGACAGTTCAAAGAAATTCAGACGTAGAAGGCATAAGAGTCAGGTACGGAGCTCAAGGCAGAGGCCTCATCTTGGATTAGGTTGCGAGGTCACCGTGGTGTCAAACTGTTTGGTTTAAGAAGAGAGTGCCTAAACACGCCTTCAACTGTTGGACTGCAAATCTAGACAGGCTGCCTGTAAAATCAAGGCTGCTAAACTGGGGAATGGAAGGAAAGGAACAACAGAATGCATAATGCAGACTCGATTTCTCCATCTATTCTGTTCACCCAGATTGATAGGGTCATCCGCGACACTCTCCTAGCAAGAAGACACCAGGAAGGGTGCTCCCTGCTTCTCTCAACTTGGTTCACTTATAGCTAAGTGCTCTCTAGTTTTAGCTCTAGTTTAATCTTTTGTACTTTTCCCTGGTTTTTTTCTTTTTTTTTTTGGCCAAAGAAGTTTCGTGCTATTCAGCTCTGTAATTAAACTGTTTCCTTTTGGTAATTTAATTTACATTTTATCACAAAAAAAAAAAAGATTGAAATAAATTAAAAAAAAAATGAAATTTGTAAATATAATTTTGCTCTTTCACTCCATATAGTCGCTGATAAATAATGAGGATATTTACATATTATGCTATGAAACTTGAGTTTCTTAATGCAATATGTTCTTTCTTGTATACATGGTTGGTTATCTCAACATAGTTGTATACAGCACAAGGACAAGAACCAGACAAACAAACTTACGTAACGTTCTTTATAAATCACGTTAACTACTTTCTATCAACNAGGATTTTTTTTTCAAAAAAAAAAAAAAAAAAATGCAGAGTATTTGATAGTACATGTTTAATGTTTGGGAAAATCGCATTTTAAACGTTCAAAGTGACCTCTGCTAACACTTTAAACCTCAAAAGTATTTCACTAACACTTTAAACTTTCAAATTAATTATTATCACACATAAAACCCTCAAATTAGTTTTTTAGTTTGGTCTTCCCAAAAATTGACCGGATAAGTTCAGTTTCCGATAACAAAATTAATGATATGTCTAGTGTATAATATTTTATTTATTTATTTATTATTGAATATTTTTAATTAACATATTAAAACATAAAAAAAAAGCGAGAAGAATCTCGTCTTCTCAATCTCGTCTTCTCTGCTGCTTCTCCTTTTCTCCATTGATATCTATAGTTTAAAATTCCATGCCAGAATTACCCGTTTGGAATTACTCTCAATCGTTGACCTTCTGTGATATCATGCATATAAGAATTTCTCATCAAAATTGAGAAGAAGACATGATTCAATTGATTGCTCAAATTAGTTATGGATGATGGAGAAAGACTCGAAGCAATTATATCTTTCTACGGTGGTGAAACAAAGTTTACTCTAATACAATAGTAGCTGGAGCCACCACAAACCAAGCATCATGGAGGTTTATCTAGATTTATTACAGAGATAAGTCGCTCAAAAAATTTCTCTTCCAAGGGAATCAGAAAGCTCCTCAATTCGCTTTTATGATGGATTCAACTTCAGACTACTTTGAACGAAGCAAGCCCTTAATATCTGCAACGCAAATCGAATAGATCTAACAGTGACAGAAACTTGTTATTAAGATATTAATAAAATAATAAATACTAGATAAAAAATAATTATAATTGTTTTGTGTTATATTGTTAAAATACGTAATTACTTTTTACCGGAAACTGTATATATCCGGTCATATTTTTGGCAGACCAAATTAAAACATTAATTTGAGTGTTTTATGTGTGACCATATTTAGTTTGAAGGTTTAAACTATTAGTGAAATACCTTTGAGATTTAAAGTGCTAGCAGATGTTCACTTTAATGGTTTAAAATGCGATTTTCCCTTTAATGTTTTAATTAAAAAAGTGAAATATATTATAAACATGAAATATAGAAATGAAAAGAGGTGATGTCTCTACAGGCCGGCCCTGTATCTCTATTTATAGAGGAGAAAACTTGGTCCCCAAGTAACGAAACTTGGTCGCCAAGCAACCAAAGCTTGCTCGCCAAGTAACGACACACTTGCTTTTTCGCCAAGAAACGAAACGATATGAATTCGACTTAATCTAAACTCGTTTAGTTTTATCGGATTTCATAATGAACTCTTTCTCCATTTAACTAATACTACTATTTCATTTATATATATGAACATGCTCGTTTCTTTTCATACTTATTCACACTTATACATCCTTTTCAGGACTAAAAGCAAGCCCATATCCAATTTTAATAGGCCGGCTTGGTATGCTTACGTGGCTATTCATTGTTTTCTTTCTGTTTTGCAAAATTTGTCCTTTTTTTCCCTTTTACCACGGGACAATTTTCGTAAAAGAATTAGAAAAAGGAAAACCTGATCGAACGGTCACAAAAACCTCATCGAACATTCTCGAAACAACAAGGCACCTTACAATTTTCGTAAAAGAATTAAAAAAAAAAAGGAAAACCTGATCGAACGGTCACAAAAACCTCATCGAACATTCTCGAAACAAACTCACCTTTTCTTCACAAGTCCAAAAAAATTCTCATCTCTGCTCAAAACTCTCTCTCTCTTCGTCGTTCCTTTGAAAATCTTCTTTCAGCTTAAAGCTTTCGACAATGGCAGGTAAAGGAGAAGGTCCAGCTATCGGAATCGATCTCGGTACGACATACTCTTGCGTCGGAGTATGGCTGCACGACCATGTTGAGGAGTACGACCGTGTTGAGATCATTGCTAACGGCCAAGGTAACCGAACGACGCCGTCTTACGTCGCCTTTACCGACTCTGAGCGGTTGATTGGTGATGCCGCTAAGAATCAGGTCGCCATGAATCCGGTTAACACCGTCACCGGTATGTAGTAATCGTATTCGCTTTAATATCTGGGTTCGTAGAATAGTTCTATTTTTTAGGGTTTATACAAGGTCTTAATTGCATACACCCATAAGTCGATGTTTGAGTGTGATGCTGTTGATGGCCATAGCAGCTTTGAGTATCTGATTAGTGCAGTCGCGTTTATGCTGCAGCTGTTTTCTTGAGCTTTCTTGTAAGCCTCCTGGCGAAACTCGTGGAACTGGTAGCCACCATTTGTCTTCTTGTCTCTGAAAAGATTTTCGAGAAGAAATTGATCCGTCCGCTCCTCAAAACTGTCTAATATCTCCTGAGAAGATGAATAAGAAGAAGAAAAATAAGGCCTTTGCTGCTCAAAGTACCTAAAGAGAAACTTGGGTAGATGAAAGAGATCATAAGTTCTTACGAGAAGCATGTTATCAAGTTTTCTGAGAGCTGGGAGGTTAACATAAAGATCTGATCTTGGTCTGCAGGTCATTATCTACAACAATGGAACAAAAAAAAAAGTCTATAAACAAATAGCAACCTCACATATCCAATTCTGAAATAAGATATGCCTAATCTGTACCTCGAGTTTACTTCCATCAGGAAATGTTTGCCAAGTTGGAGTCATCTCTACAATGTGATCACTCACACAGAGAAGCCATTCCATTTCTCTTCTCCACATTTCTTTCTTCTCCCTAGGCAGAGGTTCCAACCTCCATAGTTGCCCGAACAAGGTAGCTTATTTTTTTGGTAAACAATTCAAGCAAAAGACAAGTCAAGCCTATTAACATCAGCTCAAGCTTCAATGAGTAAAATTTAACAAGCCATGAGAGTAATTCCACATACCGCAAAGATTAGTGATTGCGTTTGAGATGGCTAAAGCTGTGCAGACGCCATTTCCAGAACCTGACATATCTTCTCCAAGTAGCAGCTTCGAGAATCTTTCCTTCATCATCTCAACCTCTACATAGTCAGTCAAATCAGAAGACGAAAAAAAAAAGCAAACTTTAAAGCATGATTTAAAAAATGAAATTGTCATTGAGGAATAAAAGCAAACATTTGGCAGGTGCTATTTAGACGACGATGGCAAACCTGAAACTCTTGATTGTTTCGCACAATCCAAACGAATCTTCTTATCTCCATCGAGATCCTTCACCGACCAACGAGATGAAATCGGAGAAGCCGTCAAATCCTCCGTACTGCTAGGGCTTTGTTCTTCCTCTTGTCTGGTTGTTTCCGAGATCAGAAAGTCTGAGCTGCAGCAACTGCTTTCTCTACCTTTCTCTTCCACTTCCCGCATATCGATTCTCAACTTTTCCGGCGAAGAACCCATTGCTACGCCGGTCTCTTCAACACTGTCTTCGATATCTTAAGCTTGCTCGAAGACGTGAAATCAAACGCTCGTATGAGCCTCACTCTCTTTCAATCTCTCAGGATATTCTCGTGCTTGAATCGCATTGCATTAATGGAGCTCGGAGGTTTCTCGGGGAGAAAAAAAAAATTCCGAGAAAAGAAAATGCAGTGAGTGTGTGTGCCTGTGACTGTGTGAGCCTCTCTCTCTCTCTTGCTCTCTCCTCCTCGATCTCTGCATCTTCAACATAAATTTAAAAACACGAACTTTATCTCTCTAACCAGATGATTATATTATTTTACGGGATAATTGTAAACTAATCCAAATCAATGAAGACAAGATTTAAATTAATGTTTTGATTATGGGAATCGTGTAATTGACGAATCCATCTACGATGTCCACCGGTTTTGTTATTGTTTTATGTTTTTTTATTTTATTGTTGTTGTTATTGTTTTAATGGTTTGAACAAAATCGTTATTTCTATCTCTAATTTTTAGATTGTGATTTTTTTTTTTTGATAAAAAGCTTTAGATTGTGATTTCGTAACCACGAAATCATATTATGACGTATTCTATAAGATTCTGCAAATCGTTTACGAATTACGTAATCCTATTGTTGGGACCGGATTTCACCCAAGGACATTGTCACTTGAACTGGGAGAAATGAAGAGCAAAGCCGACTGCGACCGAACCAAACCGGGCCGAACCGGCGGACTGAACCGAACCAGGCCAAACCCGCGGACCGAACCAAAACGAGAAGCGTCTTGATGGGCCGAACCAACATCCTATGAAGCGATTCGAGTCGAGGCCCATCAAACAAGGCCCGCGAATGAAGACTTCCCTCAGCCTGAAGTCGGCGCGAGCGGAAAAGGAAACTTTACATAAACCGAAGTCGGTCGGCGCGAGCAGAAAAGGAAAGTTTACATTTTGTATGAAAGTCGGTTGTAAAAGTCGGTTCCTATTCTCTTATAAATAGGGATCGGTAGTCATTATTTTCGGGATCACTTTTCACACCTAGCAAAGGCATACACCATAAATCTGTAGCTCGCATAACAGCTAATAATAAGACCATCTTTGGCTCGCTCTCTGTGTTAACATAAAAGAAATTCTCGGCTCTCCCTAAAAACACTCAACAAATTCTATTGTGCAGTTTCGGCTCGCACAATTTGGCGCTAGAAGGAGGGGGCTTTGAATTTTAAACACCGAGAAACACAGAGCTCGCGACATGGCCGGAGACGGAGACCTGCCAGGAGACCAGATCGAAGACAACCCCGCAGCTCGGATCGACAAGGACAACACAACTGCGACCCTGACAGACGCAGACAAGATCGCCGCCCTTCAGAAGCAAGCCGAAGATCGAGAAACTGAGAACAGTGCGCTGACTCGGGAAATCGAAGGCCTGCGAACTCAACTGAAGGAGAGAGAGGAACGGGACGCCAGTCGACGTAAGAAACTGGACCGGAAAAACCTAGCCTTCAATTCCCCTGGTGATGAAGCCGAAGGAGACGACGGAGACGACGAGAGGACCCCCGTGCAAAGCGGAACAGAGTCTGAACCGGACGAACCGCCGCCACACGTGCACAAAGGAAAACAGGACAAGGGGGCAAAGGAGCACTGCCGACCGGTGTAACTCCCATTAATCTAGGCGATCCAATCTCCAGCGGCATTACCCCCGAGTTACTGGCCGAGGCCCTGAAGCAGGTACTGTCGGACCAAGGAGGACTAACGTTAAATGACTCGCGTGAGGAGCAGGGCCAGCGAGCCAACAAAGACGCCGAACCAAGGGCCGGCAACCAGAGCGGAAAACATTCTTCCCGAGGTGCGGGAACTTCGAGGAGAAATAGCCGGAGTAAGGAGCAGACCACGAGCCAACACGAACTGGCTGAAATTCGGGCTCGGCTCGAAAAGGCAGATAGTGAAGCTAAATTGCTTCGGTCGCAAATTCACAAAGCTCTCAGCTCGGCCCCGGAGATCTCGCAGATGTGCGAAGAATCGGAGCACACTCCCTTTTCGGCAAAAATAATCAACACGAGGGTTATCGAGCCGGGGAAGTTGAGTATCCAGAAGTACGACGGTTCAACCAACCCGAAGGATCACATCAACGCATTTCGAGTTGCCCTGAGCCGAGCCGCATTCCGAAGCGCGGAAGAGAAGGACGCGGGATTCTGTTTGCTATTTGCAGAATACTTGAAAGGCGCAGCTCTGGAGTGGTTTTTGAACCTCGAGCCGAACTCTATCGAGAATTTCCAGCAGCTAATGGCTCTCTTCCTCAAGCAGTACTCCATGTTCATAGAAAAATCCGCCTCGGCGATCAGCCTATGGAATATGGTTCAAGGGGAAGGAGAGTCACTTCGCAGTTTCATGGACCATTTCAAGATAACCATGTCTAAAGCCGGGACGATCGACGACGAGATAGCCATAGACTCGCTCAAGAAAGGACTGTGGTTTCAGTCAGACTTCCGAAAAGAGCTCGCCCTCAACAAACCTAAGACGATCGCAGATGCGATTCATCGGTCCGTAGCATTTGTGGCCGAAGAAGAGGACATGAAGTTACTAACAGCGCTGCATTCCGCGCCAAAAGCAACCGCTAAACCACCTCCTAACCCGCCGGCGGTGCAGCAGCAAACGAACCAACACCACAGACGTAGCAGAAACAGTTACGTTAACCACGAAGGACCAAACCTCTCGGGGGCGTACAACTATCAGATCAGCCCAAGCCAGCAAACTGGTGGTAAGACCCAGTCGGGCGCAGGAAGAGGAAAAGCGCCGAAAAACAATACTTGGACGAGGAACCAAAACTCGGCGAACTACGACGACAAGGTCTACTGCGAATACCATCAATGTTACGGCCACGCGACTGAGAAGTGCCGTCATTTGGGAGCCAAGCTCGCGAGAAAATTCCTAAGCGGCGAGCTGAAAGACGGTCTGAAACTTGAAGATCTCGAACGACCCGAGCCGAGAGAACGCCCGGAGCAACCTGATCAGCCAACCGATCAACAAAAGCGCGGAAGGCGAGATGATACGGATGGCCAGTCAGGAACGCGGAGGAGAATCAGCCTCATCCTAGGCGGCTCGCAATATTGTCCAGATACAGTATCATCGATCAAAGCCTATCAACGACGAGCCGATACGGCGGTCAACCGGTACGAGCCGCCTAACCTCCCTAACGTCGAAATCACCTTCACCGAGAAAGAGGTGATCGGAATCGATAAACCTCACGACGACCCTCTCGTCATCATGCTGGCTATAGGGAATTTCGACGTGGCTCGGGTTCTCATTGACACAGGAAACACAGTCGACATCATCTATAGAAGTATGCAGCAGAAGATGAGAATCGACATGAATGATCTAAAATCAACACCAAAACCGTTAGTAGGATTCGGAGGAGAAACGACCATGTCCATGGGATCCATTATACTCCCAGTCGAGGCAGGAGGAGTGACCAAAATGGTAAATTTCTCTGTCACGGAAAATCCCCCAATCTACAACGTCATCATGGAAACTCCGTGGATCAACTCGATGCGAGCCGTGCCGTCCACTTACCACCTATGCATCAAGTTTCCAACCCCATCTGGAGTCAAAACCATCCTCGGGTCACAGAAGGAATCGCGTATTTGCCTCATGACCGAACACAAACTCCGAAACCCGCTACCCGAGCTGCTTCCAGCGGAGGATAGAAAGAAGGTTAAGACGAACCGAGAATTGGCGAAAGGCTTAGCCAAACTCTTATAGCAATTACAGATTTCCGGTGACGTCGAGCCGAAAAAGAATAAGGAGACCATAAATAAAGAGGCTAGAGACAAGACTGCCAAGAAGAGTATGGCCCAACACGAGGAAACCGTCACCGAAGAGCGGAGCTGCGGAGCTGTAATCTCTGTATGTATAGACGAAGCGAACCCAGAAAGATGTGTGGAGATCGGAGCAAGCCTAGACGAACCAATGAAACAAGAATTGATCGCATTCCTGAAGGAGAACATCGACACCTTCGCCTGGACAGCTGAAGACATGCCAGGAATAGACATCAAGATCGCTTGCCACGAGCTGCACGTCGATCCGACATTTAAACCGGTAAAACAAAAGCGAAGAAAGCTGGGCCAGGAGCGTCTAAGGGCCGTGAACGACGAGGTGGAGCGCCTGCTGAAAGTCGGATCGATCTCCGAGGCAAAGTATCCTGACTGGCTCGCTAATCCAGTCGTGGTAAAAAAGAAGAACGGGAAGTGGCGAGTCTGCATAGATTTCACAGACCTGAACAAAGCATGCCCGAAGGACAGCTTCCCACTCCCGCATATTGATCGGCTTGTGGAAGCGACGGCGGGAAACGAGCTGCTGAGTTTCATGGACGCCTTCTCAGGCTACAACCAGATTCTAATGCATCCCGACGATCGAGAGAAGACGGCCTTCCAGACAGAGCGAGGCATTTATTGCTATAAGGTCACGCCATTCGGACTAAAGAATGCAGGAGCAACATATCAACGGCTCGTGAAAAAGATGTTCGCCTCACAGCTCGGAAAAACAATGGAGGTTTACATTGATGACATGTTGGTGAAATCTTTGAAGAAAGAAGAACATGTGGCGCATCTCCGCGGTTGTTTCGAGCAACTAAATACGTACAACATGAAGCTTAATCCGGCAAAATGTCGCTTCGGCGTGGCCTCCGGAGAATTTCTCGGTTATCTGGTGACGTGCAGAGGTATCGAGGCGAACCCGAAGCAGATCCAAACCCTGATCAAGATGCCATCGCCAGAAACGAAGAGGCAAATACAACAGCTAACCGGTCGCATCGCCGCGCTCAATCGTTTCATCTCGCGCTCCATCGATAAGTGTCTCCCCTTTTACGACACATTGCGAGGAAACAAAAAATTCGAATGGACGGCGAAGTGTGAAGACGCTTTATGCGAACTAAAGTCTTATTTGGCGAGCCCTCCTATACTGGTAAACCCTGAGGAAGGAGAACCCCTATATCTATACATCGCCGTCTCAATAACGGCGGTCAGTGGAGTCCTGATACGCGAAGACTGAGGAACCCAGAAACCAGTATTCTACGTGAGCCAAAGTTTGACTGACGCCGAAACAAGATACCCTCAAACCGAGAAGCTCGCATTAGCAGTTGTGGTGTTGGCTTGGAAGCTTCGTCCATATTTCCAATCCCACTCGATTGTTGTCTCGACAGCGTTACCTCTAAGGACGATCCTACATAGCCCGAGCCAATCTGGAAGGCTAGCAAAATGGGCAATCGAGTTAAGTGAATACGATATCGAGTATTGAGGCCGAACTAGTGCAAAGTCACAAGTGCTGGCCGACTTCCTGGTCGAACTACCTATCAGGACTACTGACGAGCCAAACTTCCCCGCCACCTGGCTACTACACGCCGACGGTTCGTCCTCAAAACAGGGAGCTGGCGTCGGAATCCGACTTACCTCACCAACAGGTGAAATCTTGGAACAATCGCTTAGCCTGAATTTCGGCGCGTCGAATAACGAAGCAGAATATGAAGCCTTGATAGCAAGACTAAGGTTAGTGCTCGGAATCGGAGCCCGGGAAATACACGCTCACTGCGATTTTCAGCTCGTCGCGAACCAATTCAGCGGGGAGTATGCCGCCAAGGACGAAAGAATGTAGGCGTATCTCGGTGTCGTCAAGAACCTAGCCGAGAAATTCGACAAGTTCACCCTGGAAAGGATCCCGCGAGGCGAAAATACTCAAGCCGATGCTTTGGCGTCGCTAGCCTCGACCTCAGATCCAGCCTTAAAAAGGATCATACCTGTAGAATTTATCGAACACCGCAGCATCGATGTAGGCGAACCAGTGGTGTTAATGACGACGATCGAGGACGATCCCGACAACAACGGCGAACCCGATGACCAACCTACGGAGATGGACGTAGATGATAACACCGAATACGGTTGTGATACAGAATGGCTGAGTCAGATCAGTGGCTACATAGCAGATGGCGAAGTACCGGCGGATAAATGGGCGGCTCGCAAACTAAAAGCCCAAGCAGCTCAATATATTTTAATACGAGACGGCGTATTCAGATGGAGGCTCTCGGGACCATTATCTCATGTGCGTCGAAGGCAAGGAAGCAAGGAAAGTAATGGAAGAAGTTCACAGCGGCTCGTGCGGAAATCATTCCGGAGGACGAGCCCTAGCCATCAAAATCAAACGGCATGGCTACTTCTGGCCGACAATGATCAGCGACTGCGAGAAGTATTCAAGGAAATGCGAGAAATGCCAACGACACGCGCCCTCAATACATCAACCGGCCGAGCTTCTATCTTCCATCTCCGCGCCATACCCGTTCATGAAATGGTCAATGGACATCGTCGGCCCGCTGCACAAGTCGAAACAAAAGAGATTCCTGTTAGTTCTAACTGATTACTTCTCCAAATGGGTCGAAGTGGAGTCTTACGCAAGCATCAAGGACACCCAAGTCGAGCAGTTCATCTGGAAGAACATCATATGTCGGCACGAGATTGTAACAGACAACGGTTCGCAGTTCATATCGGCGAAATTTCAGAAATTTTTCGATAATTGGAAAATTCGACTTAGCAAATCGACGCCTCGATATCCCCAGGGAAACGGCCAAGCCGAGGCAACTAACAAGACAATCCTGGACGGACTCAAGAAACGGCTCGACGCCAAAAAAGGCCTCTGGGCCGACGAACTGGAAGGGGTACTTTGGTCCCATCGAACCACTCCCAGACGATCTACCGGCGAAACCTCATTCGCACTTGTCTACGGGACAGAATGTGTAATTCCTCCAGAAGTGCACTTCCCAGGAGTGCACCGATGGTTATTACCAGAACAGGCAGGCTATAATCACAAGATGACGCTAGACGAGCTGGACTTGATAAACAAACGGCGCGATCAAGCACTTATCAGAATCCAGAACTATCAGCAATCTGCGGTCAAATACTACAACTCTAATGTCCGAGCCAGGAGATTCAGAGCAGGAGACCTGGTCCTCAGAAAAGTGTTCCAAAACACTGTGGAGCGAAACGCAGGAAAGCTCGGTGCAAACTGGGAAGGTCCATACAAAGTCACCGAAACAGTTCGCCCGAGGGCTTATGGACTTGAAAACATGGCTGGCGAAGCTATACCGAAGCCATGGAATGTGATGCACCTCAAGAAGTATTACCACTAAGGCGCAAGGCGCCATCACCTAGAACTACGCGTGACTTGATCCCCGCAAAGGGTACGTAGGCAGTTCACTTTCGAGTGGATTCAGTTGGCCCCCACTTCAAAAAAAAAGGGGGGGGGGAGGGAGTGGGGTAAGTGTACATATACACTCCCATTCAAATGCAACACGGTTCGCCGTTAAACGTATTTTATCTTCGCTAACATGGTTCGCCGTCCACGCACTTTCTCAAACTTTGTAACACGGTTCGCCGTAAACACAAATCGAACGCATTTTTCGTCTGTTACGCGGCTCGCCGCTAAGCACAGTGATGAATAAAATTCATTCTTATAACAATTCTCTTGCACAGTTCGCTGTTAACATCTCGGTGAATAGACTGTCCCGAGCCGAATGTTGTTGGCCACAACATTCGATCGTCTCAAACGACTTATTACACTTTCACGCGCGCGCTATATGAATATGATCATCATCGTTTGTTCCGATCCGTCAATCACTTTTAGATGAGGACACGGCAAAAACTGGAACAAATCAATCAGAAACCCAATATCCAAAACGCTTCGCAAAGAACATTGGTTTATTTAAATCGCCTCTATTCCGACCTACGGCTCGCATAAACCCAACATACTAAACGCTTCACAGCAACGTTGGCCTAATTTAATTCGTCGCTATTTCGACCCGCGGCTTTCTGATTGAATTGTCCGCGGCAAATACTGAGATAAGTTGACAAAGCCCAAAATATTAAACGCTTCACGGCACCATTGGCATAATACTAAGACGCCTCGCAGAAATATTTGCTTCGACTGGCAAACATTTTATCGAGCCAAATCATTCGATCAAATGACGGTTCGATTAAATATATCCCAAAAAGTCTGTGGATAAAGCTATCCAGGCACTAAGTACAAAAAAAAAAAAAAAAGGCCATCAAGGCAGCATATAAACAAACAGAACAACAGAGAGCTTAGTTGGGGGCTCGATTCGACGATTCTTGAACATCGGGCATGGATTTTTCAGCGACATCCTCCGGCCTCGAACCCGCCTCGACGACTTTATCAGGAACGTTCAGGACTTCGGCTGCGGCTTTCTCAGAAGCCTCCAAAGCTCGGCTCGACGCCTCCAGGATATCAGACGGAGCGTCCTCAATCGGACCTTCGACCCTGGGAGGCAGCTCGCTAGCTTGAACGGGATTTACCGGAACTTGGCTCGTCGACTCCAGGGTCGCACCCACCGGCATCACTTCGGGAATCACCACCGGCTCAACTCCATTCTGAAATAAAGGGGACTCTCTATTAGTACCCCATTGATCGACAATACCGAGATTAAGTCGATGAAACCAAGTAACCTTCTCATCTCTGATATGTACCTCGGGCGAGTTAGGAGGATCCGGAAAAGCAACGAGCCGACTGATCACGTCGGCCAACAGAGCATTGGCCTCTTGAGATGCCTCGGGATCCGAAGCAATGAGCTCCTGAAGGTCAGCAAGCTCGACATCGAGATCCGGCGGGTTGTCACTTCGGATGTCTTCGATCAGCTCAATGTTACCCTAGGCCTGAGCAAGGCGTGCGGCTCGAACATGTGCTTCCCCAAGCTCCTCTAACCTGGGCTTGATCTTCTCGAAAAGACGGGCGTACCGGTTGTTCAGCTTGCGTTTCGACCTCCTCAATTCAGTCTCAAAGGAAGCATCCATGGTTCGTACTTGCCCTTTGAGCTCGCAGATTTTGGCATGAAGAGCCTTCATCTTGATGGCATCCTCAAGGTTTATGCCGGCCATCCTAGCCGCATCCTCCCGGTGCTTGATCGATTCATTCCGCTCTTTGGCCAACTCTTCCTCAAGCTTGGCGATTTTCTCCTCGGCCCGCTTCGACTCTGTAGCCCGAGATTTCGCTCGGCTTCGCGCGACCGCTTCAGATCATTGGCATGCTTCTGAAGCTCGTCGATAGTAGCCTGACCCGACCGGACCCTGGTCTCGTAGCCCTCGACAACCCTGTTAAAATTCTCCGAGAGCTGAAAATAAAGAACAACCGTGAGTAAGGACCTCGCGTCTTCTTAACGAGCTGCGAGAACGGAAGAAGAACTTACCGAGAAGAAGCTGGAAGCCACGTCCGCATAAGCTTCACTCTCTAACAGCGTATCAGGAGGCGGAAGACGAACCGCAGGAGTGCTTCCGGCAAGGAATTTGGCAGACTCGGTCCTCTGAAGAAGTTGGATCCGAGCGGGATCATTCTGCGAGCCAGACGCCGCATCCCCTTTTGCCTTCTTTGGAGCAGTCACTTGGAGCTCCCCTCCAGCGGCTCTCTTCTTGCCTCCTGCCTCGGGAGTTTTGCTCATCGATGGCTCGCCGGCGGGTTCGGAAGCTTTCTTCTTCCGGTTGCGAATCAAGGCCCCAGAGTCCTTGGAAGATTGCGGACGAGCCGGAGAAGGGAGTCTAGGAAGAACCTTCTTCTCGGAAGCCTTCCCCATGGCGACTTTGGCAATCGCCACGGCTTTCCCAATATCCGAAGCCAGATTACCGCTGGAACCTTTCCTCCCGGTACCAGACTCCTCCCCCTTTTTGCCGTCACGCTTCGTCTGAACGGCTCCTTGACGAGCCGGCTGCTCGGCCCCGGCACAGGCTGCCTCATTCTTTTTTTTCTGCTCCCTCTGTTCCCGGAGCTGCCGACGTGCAGATTTCTGATCCATGTTGCTCGCAAATCCTGGCCAATCTGGAACCTCTTCGTCCGAACAGTCCGAGGAGTCAAACGAATCGTAGGCCTATTCGCGAGCCTTTTCCACCCGTTCGAGAGTAAAGTCTCTTTCCCAGTCGACTTGCAACTCACAGGAACGAGTAAGGAATTCGGAAAAATTTGACGGACAGCGAAGCACCAATCTACGATCTGAAAAACAAAAAGCAAAAAATCGTTAGATAAACGATTTGCGAAAAGTCAGAGACGGTGATTTCATGTTGGCTCGCACCGATCTGTTGCCAGCTCTCCTTGACAAACTTCCCCCGAATATTCCCAACCGAAGCATCATTTATCGGGACGAAGAAGAAATACTTCTCCTAATCGTCGTCTTTGTTGGGAAAATTATCGATGATCTTTCGATTCTTCTTACTGGTGATATAATAGCGATGTGATTTCCCGCTACGACGAAACTCCAATAAATTCTGAAGGTGATGGATCCCGAGCGGAATGCCGATCTCATAGCTCAGGACGATCAGCCCAATCAAATGTCGCATGCCACGCGGCAGGAGTTGGCCGATGGCGAGCCCGTATTTGCCCAAGAAATGCAAGATCAGGCTCGGGATGGGGAACCACAGGAAAGTTCTGTAAAAATAGCTTTCGTATAACGTCAGGCATCCAGGCGGCGGATCATCGGCCCTCTGATGGCTCGCCGGAAGGAGAAGTTCGACCCCTTCAGATATGTTGAAGTATCTGCGGAGCGACTCCAAAGACGCCTCGGTGCACCGTGTAGTTCCAGGAGGATTTCGAACCGACCTCTTTGGCCTTCATGTATTGGCATTCCTCCTCAGGGCTCGCGTCGGCATGGCTCGCCTTTCTGTTCCCCGAGACGAGCCAGCTCCAAGCTGCGACCTCTTCGATACTTGAGCGGAACAAGGGACGAACGGTCTGAGAATATCACCGAACGTCCCATCATCAAACGCCTGCTCGATTTTAATTGCCTCCGAGTCGTATATTGGATCGAGCGGCATTATAGCGCGAGCCGACGGACCCTGTGTGGAATCCACGGCCTCTTCATCAACATCAGCTGGCTCGCACGCCTCGTTAGAACCATCACGCTGGGCAACCGGGGGCTCGCCTGTCAGTCGATCGATCTCAGCGTCCCCCGAAGACCGAGCCGACTGACTTTCTCCTTCTGATTGCGAGCCGTCGGATTTACCAGAGAACCAACGACGGTCCACGTTGTCAGAATCATCGGAGTTGTACGAACGATCCTCCGAGTGATCTGCCCCGACTGAAGAAGTCCGACTATTTGAAGACATTTGGCTCGGAAGAAGATTGGTCGGAAAAACTTGAAGATTGATCGGAACTTCGATTCACCACGGCGGAAAGACGAAGAACACGAGGAACTTAAAAAGAAAGTAGAGAGAGAGAAAATTCTACCTTTTGCTCGGATGAAGAGAGAGAAGCAAGATGCGAGAAGTGAGTCTCGGGACCTCGTATTTATAGAGATTTCGGCGCGTGGGCGCGTCTGTTCGGAAGTTGAAGCGGCGCGACCTAAATCCACGCGCTGGCTCGGGAAGACGAAACGACGCAACCCTTTTCCCGCCCAAATCTTTAGGGCTTCCGTCGAAGATCGGTGGGCCCGAAGACGTTTCGGATTCCAGGCCCGTATACCAATAAAGCAACCCGACGTCGTTTTGCTGAAGGCGAACAGCGAGGCAAATCTCCGCGAGCCAAGCATACGGCAGCAGGCTCCAGGCAAAGCGACATTTGGCGAGCCAACTCCGCACAATGACAATGCCATCACTTTCAACTTTTAGCTCGTCACTCTTACACCTAAGACTAACGAGCTGGGGGCTAACTGTTGGGACCGGATTTCACCCAAGGACATTGTCACTTGAACTGGGAGAAATGAAGAGCAAAGCCGACCGCGACCGAACCAAACCGGGCCGAACCGGCGGACTGAACCGAACCAGGCCAAACCCGCGGACCGAACCGAAACGAGAAGCGTCTTGATGGGCCGAACCAACATCCTACGAAGTGATTCGAGCCGAGGCCCATCAAACAAGGCCCGCGAATGAAGACTTCCCTCAGCCTGAAGTCGGCGCGAGCGGAAAAGGAAACTTTACATAAACCGAAGTCGGTCGGTGCGAGCAGAAAAGGAAAGTTTACATTTTGTATGAAAGTCGGTTGTAAAAATCGGTTCCTATTCTCTTATAAATAGGGACCGGTAGTCATTATTTTCGGGATCACTTTTCACACTTAGCAAAAGCATACGCCATAAATCTGTAGCTCGCATAACAGCTAATAATAAGACCATCTTTGGCTCGCTCTTTGTGTTAACATAAAAGAAATTCTCGGCTCTTCCTAAAAACACTCAACAAATTATATTGTGCAGTTTCGGCTCGCACACCTATCAACGAAAGTCGCATTCGTCAAATGATACTTTTCAACGGTACAACAGTTTGTAATTTCTACTAGTCACAATTATTATCTTTTTTTTTCTAACAACTTCCAAAAAAGATATCTTAACATTTTGCCAACAAACAAAAAAAAAACTTTCATAAAGATAGTTGGTGTCACTATATTAGTTTAGATCAATTGAAAATATTTATTATCTCAGTAGAAAATTTCTTTTGATTTTCTTATTTGTTCAATATTTAATATGCTTTTGTAGTATTAAATCATATAAATACATCTTCTACCTTTAAGTTATTAAATTAATACCATTTAGTTCATCTGGTCCGATTCGGTAACCAGATAACTCTAAAAACAAAAACAAAAAATTAAAAGAATTTCATTGATTTTGAAAACCCTTTATAAAAAATAAAAAAAGAATTTCATTAATTTTTAAAGCACTGGATCGGATTTAAAACTATTTTGAATTTGTAAAAGTTTCCAAATTTCTAAAAGTTTACTCCCACACAATGAATGCGTCATCTCTTTCAAGCATACGGTAATAATATGTCACAGAAAACACATTCAATACCTGCGAAGAAAATCATTATCAATGTTTTTCTTCATGTTTTCATTTACATTAAACAAGTTTGATATATGAATAGTATAGCCGTATAGGCACTATTGTGACCACAATTCGGTCCATTCCTAAGGGTAGAAACTAGAAAGTGATCCAATTTCAGAAATTATTTTGATATAAATTATAACATTACAATTATGAAAAAGTAATTTAAATAAAAGAGAAATTAACCATGGGTGATAATACTAGTTATGGGCTAATGTGAAAGTTGGGCCAGGCCTAAAACGGACTTAAGTTTCTTCGCTCTTTTGTATTTTCCGGTCAAAATGTAGTAACCCATAACATAGGAACATCCATAGAGAGAAAACTCCCAAACATAACACGAATACTAATTACTCATGGATACTTTAATGATTTGCTTGCTGAATCATAAGCCACAAAACACAGACATCGATCCAAAACGTTTAACATTGTCGTTTTGGTCGTTTAATATATAATTTCCATTCACTTATAACGTTCATGCAATTTAAATGCTTAATGGCTATCTAGGTCAAGCCATATTTCTTCGCTCAGATATATGTTTATCCCATTAAGTTAAAGATTACCAAAATAGATAGCAACATTTGTCTCTTGATCACTACACTCCTTAACGGAAAACATATGTGCTCTTCTCTTTACTAATCATTCTCTTTGCATTAGCATGCCCAACGATCCTTTCCAGCTGTAAGTAACCATCACACGGGGTCCAAACAACAACAACACTCGATCTCATCAGAACAGATATAACAATGAATAAATGTATTTCAGAATAAACTCCAAGCAAAACCAACTATAGAGTTTTATATGTAGGAAAATACTGAGGGAATAACCATATATTCCTCTGTGATTGATCTCTAAGCTATTATATTATTATTGCTCTTCTTTTTATCCTTGGAACTAGTAATAATTGAGTATATGGGGAACAGAAAATGGCCAGGTATGGCTCTCATTGTGTAAAAAGTTAAAATAAAAAACCATCACTAGATTGAGAAATGTGTAATTACGTACCCGGAACTGATCAAAACGAGAATAAAGCACAGTGGACTCCATGTCATGTGATTCTTCAATCCAGTTCATTATCTGCAAGTTTAAAAGCTTACAATAATGAGATTTATCTTGATAAGCCTTGTGTCGCACGCAAGTAAGATGCTCTTACCCGAGGGTAATACTCCTTGCGCTCCGGGAGAGAGTACATAATTAACTTCTTTATGCCGCGGATCTGGAAACCGGAGAGGCTGTCATTGATCAGAATAGTAATCGAATCATAGTACCTAATCAAAGAAGAGAAGCAGAAAAAAAACCTTGTTGCATCCCAAAAGGAAGTATACTCTCTCACTGTAAAGCATGATCCTTTTGCTCCCTGCTATAAACTCTTGTCGTGCCCTGGTTTTAACCTTATGATTTGAACGTCTGAAAACAGAGATCACCATTAACTGTCATCCGATGAAACATAATCCACATAACAAGGAAACGGCAACTTCACAATAGGGTGAAAAGGTGGTCTCACTCATCAAAAACACAGAAAGATGCTTTCTGCGACATCAAAAACATTTGAAGCATAACCAACTCGAAGTAAGAATTCACAAAGATCATTACTCCTCCCTACAAAACAGGATTAAAATGTTTTTGATGGCAACTTTAAAGTATAAACATCAAAATAGTTGAGCCTTTAATTTGAATGATGGGAGTCACCTGAACAGAATCTTTAATCTTTGGGAATATCTGTACCAAATACAAGAAGAAAGAAACAGCAAGTAATTGTATTTAGCTATAAACATACAATAAAACGACGGTATAATCTGTACATGTAGTGACCCTACTAATTTCACAAAGAAATGCGGCAGTTCACAATATCAACCTTTTTTTTTTTTTTGAATTGAAGAAACCATTCTTAATCAATATCAACCTTTATATATTGTTTATCCATGAAAATGTAATTAAAAATAGAGACCTTATTAGTAAAACATTCAAGACGTGCATGGTCAACTTGGATCATGGAGTCTGCATCAAATCTTTCATAAATCTGCAACAACAACAAACACCAACAAGAGATAAGATGTCTACAACTTTTTATGTTTACCCACGATGAGATATATGTATACCTGATCGACACTGTGAAACACTTTCGAAAGAACACCTTTGTATTCATGCTCCAGCTTCATCTGTGCATTGATCGAACTAAAAATGTGATTCGACAAGACATAATATATAGTTCAATTCAAGTTTCAAATCACAGTAGTAGTCTCTAGCCTAGCAAATGCATGTAATATATAGATGTGATGATTTAAATAAATAAAATAATGAATTCCCACGCCCACCTTTCCTTCATAGTTCAAGCAATGGTGATTGAATAGAGAATTGATCTCTGAGACGGAAAAAATTATTCGGGTTAGTACGAGTTTGGAAACTTCCCCATAATCAAGGGTTTTTTTGGAAAAATAGCAAAAACGAAGAAAAGCAACACCTGGGGTTAAATAAGAAGACAGAATTATTGACTGCCGATAGAAACGTGCATGTCCATCCAGATACCTAAACATAAGAAAAATTTTACTGAGAGATTATGAGATATTATTACAGAGAAAAACTTGAAGTTAGAAGAAGTACGTACAACGGCCGGATTCGCATGATATCGGTACCATGTTGTTTTGATGGCAGTCCATTTAACTGTTTGACGACTAGAGCAACATTCGCCCAATTCTGAGACATGGTAATAAAGCATATTAGACATGATGAGGTCATCTTTGCAAAGTCTATAACTGCAACGTACCTGCATAGACATCACGTCTGCATGATCGATAACCAAAATCTACACACATGTAAAGGAAACAAATATTAGTAATTAATTACTGCAATAAGAGGATGATGCGAAACGTGACTTCAAATATTTGCAACCAATATTGGCATCAGTTGTCTGCTATCTATCAATTGTAGATATCTTTGTCAATGAATGAATCAATGATAAACAGAAAGTCAATCTCCAAAACAAGTATTTTCAGCTAAACG
>OVBJ01000906.1:25548-38546 GCA_900406535.1 Noccaea bulbosa | reverse complement strand
AAACAGGTAGAACCAAACTTCAATATATTTTTAAGTATCATATGATTAAAAATAAATTGTAGAAATATTGTAAAAAGTCTTAAGATCATTGTTCTGAATTTTCTGATTTTTTTATTTAAAAATATTTATTTTCGTGTATTAAATATGTTAAAAGATATTAAAATCAAAATAAGTAAAAGTACAAAAATGTGTAAATGAATAAAGCCTTCTTTATTTCTGTAAATTTTGCCAAATTTCCCAAATATTAATTAGAGGTAAAGCAATAACTTTATTTTATTTTTTTATCTGCGTGAAAAATTTTAGAACAAGAACTAAAAAATACAGAGGGAGTATAGTTTAAAATAAATTTTATAGATAGTTTTAGGAGTTGATTTCGGAGATGTTGTTTTTTTTCCTTCTTTTATTTTTTTTTGCTCTAACTAATGCAGGTCAATTGGTGGTAGCTTCCTGTGAGAGGGGCTACTTAAAAGGTGAGGTCTGGGGTTCGAGACTCACCAACAACCTAGGTTGGTATAGTGGCAGTGGCCTTATACACCAGAGGGGTTAAGGTGTATTGGGCTGCAGCCCTAACAGTGCCGGGCCGGCGGTGGGCCGGTGGGCCGGGCTGTTACATTTTGAATATTCTTGTTTCTTTTTTCTTCTCCCAACTTATCACACCACGACGCCGTCTTCTCAATTTCGATTTCTATCTTCTTCCTTGTTTCTCTTTTTTCCTCCAATGACTATGTTGCATATCTATGCAACTTGTGGTGTATGGAAATCGTGTGGGAATTTTGTTGCCGATGAGGAGAAAGAAGGTAGATTAGTGGGTTTGGAACCTATCAATACTCTTGAAAAGTTAAAACTGATGATTTTGGAGGACTTTTCAATCCAAACCGACGCCGAGGTGGAGCTTAGCTATTTACCGGGAGGTTTGATCAATAATGCAAGGTCTCCAAGAGTTGTGATTGGCAATGATCGTCAGTTGAAAAACTTTGTTGCATATATGAGGAAGGCTGTGTCGAAACATTTGTGTGTGACCTTGACAGATCCCGTTCAGAATCAACACAATGGGCTCAACACCAATATGGATACCGGATACGGAGCAAACAACGAATTCAAACAATGGAGACAATGATGGTTATTTATCTGGAAAATCTGAAATCAACAAAAACAACATGTCAGAGATTGATGATGATGATGGAGTTCAGACTAAAAAAGAAAGGGAGGATAACAATGATGATGATGATGATGATGGGTACTAGATATGAGAATGCAAGTAGAATGGTTTTGGTGTCACCTGAAATTTTAAGGAAACAAAGAGTTGATTCCAAAGTAACGAAAAGAGAAGAACTAAATGTCTAGCTTTCTTCAAGAAGTAAGTGAGACTAACATTGTCATACATTAACCAAACCATATACCCACATTTACTGATTTTTTACATTCAGTTATGCACCTAGAACGAAAAACATTTTGTGATGAGAACATGTTTTCTTATCATGTACCAATTAGTTAATTAAACAAACTCAACATGCAAAATCAACCTCATAGTGAACCATATCAACTTCTGATAACCAAATTCTCAATTGAGACCCAACTATAACACTTTCATAAAGAAAAAGAGAGAGCATACACTCCCAAATCCACACTAACCTGAACAAAATCTCAAATATGTGGTTGGCGGAGAAGCAGAGGAAAAAACCAGTGATGAAGGAGGAGAACAGAGCTGTGCGGAAGAGTCGGCGAAAAGATTTTCGGCGACGGTGGATTAGTTTCCGACGCTAACGACAGAAGAGACGGCAACGGAGGACAGCGTCGGAGTGACGGAGAAAGAAGAGAGGAAGAAGAAGAAAATAATTTTGTGGATATGTCGGAGAAGAAGCTTGGCAATGTCGGGGAAGAAAATATCTTTTTTTTTATGTCGTGGAAGAAATGAATTTTTTTGTTTAATTTGTTTAAATAATAATACCCTTAATTAAGGGGTTAATCAATCTGAAGGACAAAATTGGATTATAAATTTCAAAAACATTAGATGGACAAAAATTTGGCAAAAATATATATTGGGACAAAGACTCTTTTGTTTCTGTGTATTTTGCCAAATTTCCCTTAATATTTTGGTTGATTTGATATGAACAATTTGTGAGCTATAAAATATGGGATAATAATGGAAAATTGTAATAAATTTCCATTGTAATTGCAAAACCATAACAGGAGACGGAGTATATTATAAAAGTTGACTAGATCAATGTTATTCCAGTCTACTATTGACTTCCAATTCCGCTACTCTATCTCTTTTATCTTCTCAAAACCATAATCTAGATGAATCAACAAAAAATATGAATGTGATTACAATCTCCGATCTATGTAATCACGAATAGCAAAAGCTGGGTATGGGTGCAGCTTGATTTCCACCGATGACATCTGGGCATCCAATTGAATCTCAAAATCTTATTCTGGTAATTTTCTCTATCTCACTAATGATTTGATTTAGTAAAAAAACGATTTTATGAATGATACATAAAATTGATCTTCTTTTAGTTACATATCTCTTTTAACATTAGAATTATAGCTAAGAAATTTTCTGTGTAATTCTGTTTTTGTTTTTCTATTTTTAGAAATTGTAATCTGAACTCACAAATATATAGAATCCAAAATATTGCTATTTTGTCACAGAATGGTTTGCACTTTTACTAACCCATATGATCATATTACACTTATTCGTGATCGGAGAACCATTGTAGTGTCACCAGAAAATGTATTTTGTTTAAAATGTAAGTAGAGGTCACTATGGTAGTTTTTTATGCGATTTTCATAAACTAAATTACAATTGAATATATAAATAGTATACCACCAATATGGATGATCTCTGGTGTATACAAAAGAAACTCAAAGACAATTTATTTTTTCTTTTCAATAACATGTAATATACAATTTTAAATTTATGTAGTAATTAATACATCGTTAACACCCAACACAACACACTACAATATACAGAGTATATGCTTATATGAATAGATTTAAAAAGAGAACTAAAACACATTAAAATGGAAAACAAGATTTTTATTCAAAAGTACAAGAAGAGATGAATATATATATTCAAAGAGAATACATGTGATTAATTATATATAAACAAAACATATTTTGTTGTCAACATAGTACTATTATATATTTCACATATTCTGTCAAGATTTATATAATCAAGAATCTGGATTTGAAACTCTACGTAACCAGCTTCATTTTCTCTTTCGATCGATGATATATCTCATCTTAAAACTTACATAAAATCTCAGAATTATGATCCCATTGATGATCATATGTTAACTTTTCTTTTTTCTTCTATCAATCCTTGATCTCTCAAATTCTCAAAACTCCAATCTCTTCTCATTCCACTGCTCCTCACAAGGCTCGGTTGTTCGGATCGAATCTGTCCATTGCTAGGGTTAGAACCAACCGGACCACTTAGCCTAATGTGATGAATCTTTTTCACCTTCTTCATTTTTTGCGCTAAAGACGATCCTGATCGTCCAATCTTCTCATATATTCTAGGACTCAAATTCCCTGACCAATTTCTCCCACCAACATGATCTGTACAATATTTTTTACCTAGAACATGGTTAATCTCAACCGTTGGTGGTCCGGGACCAGAGAGATCAAACTCTTTGTTGGAATCTGTCCGTGGAAGAGCTTGACATGATAGACAATTTAGGCTCATATTTTCTTTTGTGATCTCCTTACGACAATGGAGATCAATAATGAGAGAGAGAGATGGAAGAGGAAAGAGAGAGTTGGTTTTATTTGGTTGCGTAATTTTATTTTAGTAAAGACTAACAAAAACTAAGCTACTTTATCAAAAAAAAAAAACAAAAACTAATCTAATTTTAGCGATAAATGTATATTTGTAAATTTGATTTTTAGTAACGTACGTTGTCTCACGTCACGCGTTACCTAACAACAATAGACTTTAAAGATATGAGCCTTAGGTTGTTGGCAAAATAGAGACAATTTTGTAAGCTCAAGAATCTGGAGCTTTAACTTGTACATGTGTAGAACATACTGAGAACTAAGTCTGTCAATCGAGTCAAACCCGTCCCGCTTGACCCGTCCCGCTCGGGTCATAAAAATTGATTTGGGAGAAAAATTGTTTTTTATTTTTAAAATCAATTTCACTAAAAAATTGATTTTGTTTTATGATTAAAAATCTGTGGATAACCTAGTTTTCATAGCCGGTTATGGGCTTGGTCCTTAGTAGACATGATCCTCAATAGACACAGACTATATTTGTCCATAATATGAATGGACATTGTTGGACCGGGCGAAATGGATACGGATGGACCATTTTAACAGCTTTATGTGTAATCCTTGAAACAACCAATTTTTTTTTTTTAATTATTATTAACTAAATCTAACTCAACGGAAATTCTCACACAATAACACAAATAATCAATTAAATCAATAAACCTATAATCAATTGGAATCCACAAATCAAATTCAACAAACCAATTCCAGAAACATAAATAATAACTCTAGCAATCTAACACCAGGTTCTAGCAATCAAAATAATAAGCCAACAATCCTATCATCCCCTCTTCAGCTAAGCCAACAATCCTATCATCCCCTCTTCAGCCTCGATCCCGCGGTCACACTTTGCCTTTACCTGCATCACATTAGGGAAAAAGAGATGCATAATTATTTAAGAAATACTTAGTGAGACAGTCCTCCCGTCTACAGGCCAATTACGCAAACATTAGACAACAATAATAAACAGCAATTCAAAACACAACAGCAACAAACGACAGCAACAGCTCAAGCGTCGACTGACACCCCGAGGTGTCGTTCGACACAACCAGCTAGGTGTCGACACAAAGCTCCGCAGACACAAACCCAAACGCGATGAACAAGCACAGAAACATGAAATCAATGAGATTTAACCCCCATAAACGATCCAATACGCAATTAACTCAAGAACAGCTCAAGAACATCAAAAACTCAACAACACAACAAATCTCTAGTGATTCACGAGCCTACGATCATGCACTCATCTCTAGAACGGATTGAAAGAGGGAGAAAGGAAGAAAGCAACGAAGAACAACGAAAAACACTCCGTTATAACCCAAAAACTCATAAATCTCTCCAAAATCGCCTCCTTTCTCTTTGGAAACTCTGACTCTCGAAAAATTGTGCCAAAAACGCGGCCACAGCTCTTTTATTCTGCGAAATATGGTTTCCTCGCCCTAAACCGACCAAACCAGACAAACTTAAATGGAACCGGTCGATTTCACCATAACCGGTGTCGACCAACACCACTCATTGGTATCGGTCGACACCACTTGTCGAACCTCCGGAACCGCACAAAAATCGATTTAAACCGGAATCGATTGATTCCTGATAACCGTTCTGTGTCGACCGACACCCTTCCTGTATCGCTCGGCACCAACACCAAAATTCCTGTGATAAATGAAGAGAGACTTAAGAGAATTGATTTGACTACCTATGTCAACAAAGTGCACTTAACGTTTCGGTCAAATGCCCATAAGTAACTCTAGAGTTAAGTGTGCTTGGGCTGGAGTAGTGAAATGATGGGTGTCCTTACAGGAAGTGGTCATTCCGTGTGAGTTAGGAAAAAACACGGGGATAAGTCGAGTGTTGATTGCAGGGGTAGTAAATAAGTCTCTAGAGCCTCTAAAAAATAACGACCCACCATCAGACAGGGGTGGGCCCACAGGCCGAGAGAGGACTGATCCACCGGGATAGGCGGTCGGGACGTTATAATTTGGTATCAGCGCCGAACCCAGACAAAAGTGTGGAGTCAAGTGGGCTCACACCGTCACGGGGTGACGATCCAGGTGCGCAACGAGGACGTTGCTCTCAGTGACTGGAATTGTAACATCTCGGTTTGTGAAAAATAAAGAGAGGCTTAAGAGAATTGATTTGACTACCTATGTCAACAAAGTGCACTTACCTTTTCGATCAAAGGCCCATAAGTAACTCCAGAGTAAAGCGTGCTTGGGCTGGAGTAATGGAATGATGGGTGACCTTCCGGAAAGTGGTATGCGGAACCGAGCGAGTTAGGAAAAAAACACGGGGATAGGTCGAGTGTTGATTGCAGGGGCCGTAAATAAGTCTCTGGAGCCTCTAAAAAAATAACGCACCAACCGTTGGACATGGGTGGGGCCCATGGGTCTAGAGAGGGTGTTGGTCACTCACTGAGATGGGCGGTCGAGGCGTTATAACAACTCTCCCCCACTAAACTGGATTCGACCTCGAATCCCACAAACATGTCTACTAAAGACCACAAAAACCCGGCCCCACCCGGCCAAGGCCACTAGAGATCCTCACTAGACCTCTCGAGACTCACATTTAGTCCTATGTTATACGCACGTTTGCAGACATTATTACTCCTAACTCATTAACTCTTGAGACCCAACCGTCTCCTCGAGAGATCCAC
The DNA here is from genome assembly GCA_900406535.1 of Noccaea bulbosa. NCBI lineage: Eukaryota > Viridiplantae > Streptophyta > Magnoliopsida > Brassicales > Brassicaceae > Noccaea > Noccaea bulbosa. The sequence goes on along the minus strand of OVBJ01000906.1, from coordinate 32,122 downwards.
TCTTTCTCTCGATACTCATATTGTGACCCACCCGTCACAAATGGTAACAATACTAACCACTTATACTGAGGTAGCGATCCACCTATCTCCTCTAAAGACCCACCCGTCTCTAGAACCCTACCGAGTAATAATCTGAAACGCCTATAACATCTCTGACTAGAATGTCTCACGATCCAAACTGGTCCACAAAACCTATAACATCTGGAACACATAACAAAATATGAGGCAAACTCTATCTCATATAATTCAAAAATGTATATCGTACAACGAAAACAAAAATACAACATCCAAAACCACAACAAAACCCAAAACAACTGGGACTACAAAGCTGAAAGAAGCTCACTCCACGACCTGCTTGTCGAACCACTTCATGAACTTCAGCTTCATCCTTGCCTAAGAAACAATTTTTTTTTTGGGACTGCAAAGTGAGCATCTTGAAGATGGAATTCTATTGCAACAAACGGTGTATACTGAGAAAATTAATTATCAAATAGTGTACACCGAGAAAAGTTCTCAAACATCGTACACCGATAAAAGTTTCTTATGGATCAAGCTCATCCTTTAAGTAGTTCAATGATTATAAAGTCATTTACTATATTGAAAGATATTTTCCGCCCTCGAGAAAACGATGAAGAAGTTTTGGTCCAGAAGTACCATACTTAAGTGTAATAAGGGCATTGAAATACCTTGATGTACCATACTAATTATAAGAGAGTATAAGACAGTCATACGAGTTTATTCACTAAGTCTATACTTATAGTATTCTTCCAAACATGATATTTATGGATTGGAATGCATCTCCTGAAGAAGATGCATTCCAAGGGGGAGAAATATGACGATGTGTGGTTGTATTTTTTTTCCTTATCATGGTTTTTATCCGACTGAGTTTTTCCATGAACGGTTTTAATGAGGCAACAAAGAACACACACATGGAAAACATTCTAAATGAATGTCTATCTTCTATCCGAAGTTTTTGTCATCCACTTATGAGATCAAGTGAAGCAAATAGAATGATTAAGAAAAATGGTGATGTCAATGTTCTTAGGATTGCTCAAATGAAGACTTTGAAGACTTGTCTAACAAGAAGTTTTCAACTGCTATTTTTTAGGAGATAAGATCATCCTTTTGATGTACATTATCTCAAAGATTTCGTAGATGTTCTCATGAGGAGGAGTAAATGCGCACTGTACTCTTTTTTCTTAACTAAGTTTTTTCCCATTAGATTTTCCTAATAAGGTTTTAACGAAGCAGTATTCTACGCGCGTAGAAGGTATTTTTATATAATAGACATCTAAAGGAAAGTGTTATAATCTAGTTAAGTAGATGCCCATTATAAGGCCCACTTCTAGAATATTATACATTGTTCACCAAATGTACTCATTTACAAGGAAATCCTCCTATTCTTGTATTCCTATATAAAGAACTCTTCTCTATTGTAATAAGATATCACAAATTTCTTTTCTCTGTTTATCTCTCTCTTTCTATAACAATTATATTGTTTTAGGTGGGATTCTAAGATACTTTAACTACTATCATAAAAATTATTTTAATTCACCCAAAATCACGTAAGAACTCACTAAAAATCAATCACCTAATATCACTTAAAAACTTAAGTTCAATATAACCCCTGAAATATTGGTTTTTGCCTCATATCTTTACTTAGGCTTGGGACTTTTACTTGAAACCCGAATTAGCCTGAAAAAGCTCGAACCAAATCTGAACCAAAATTTGAAAAAACTCGAACAATTTTTATATCCCTAAACCCAAAAATCCAAAATCCAAAAAAATCTGAAAAAACTTAAAAAAGCCCGGAAAACCCAAAAAAAAAACCTGGGAAAAACCTGAACCAAATCCGAACCAAAAAAAAAAAAAAAAAAAACTCAAACGGGTTCTATATCTCTATACCCGAAAACCTAACCCAAACCCGACCCGAAACCCAAAATTCCAGCCCTATCTTTACTAATATAAGTTATACAATAACATCAGATAGATGATAGTTAGATCACAAGGTTCTCTAAACATACATATATACTCAAACTCACACATAAAATAGACATAAAAGGTTCTTCTTAACCCATTATTTTGAAATGAACGAACGACCTGCATATAAATCTTTTTTTGTTATTTTGTTATCATAAAAGACAAACACATGACACATGTTTCCACATTTGTGGTTACAAAAAAAAAAAACAGATAAGGGCACTATCCCACTCGAAAACCCATTTAAGACCACTTAGTTTCATATTCCTTTTGTTATCTTAAAATTCACAAAGTTTTGCATGCATAATGAAAACTGATTCCTAGTTGACTCACTGTGCGCAAAATTTCATTCATAGAGCCAAAAAAAACTTGAATATAGTTTATCTCACTTAATCTTACTCCATACATATATACACATAACAAGTACAAGTAGAACCAAAGATTTCTTATTTTACTACCTCTCTCTGGTCTCCAACTAACAAGTAAACAAGTTTTCCTAATGAACAACAACATGAAGCTAGTTGATGAAAAATGAGCACTTACCCACTTTGCAAACAGATCTTGCTTGTAAAAAGATGAAACACTACCGGACTTTCTTCAATGGCAGTCTCCAACTTTGGCCATTAAAGCAACCTTGAGCTGATCATGATTGAAAAACTGGCTCCCCATCTTCACGGTAGCTTGCTGAATCATCAAATCATTCACGACGGACAAACTCGCATGATTCACTTCCAAATCCAGCTCCTTAAGCGCCTCCATGAACCTAGCACCGGGATGATGCTTCTTGCTGCACTGTACACGTATCATCACATCCCAACCTATGATCTTCACATCAATCTCCATTTCCACAGAGCTCGCCGAAGAATCTTGATTCGAATAACGTTTTCGATCTTTCGCCGCCTTCTTCCCGTTCCCTTCCTTGCTCATCCCATCCAGCTGCTTCTGAAACTCTTCCTTGTCCGACTCCGCTTGCTGCAGCTTCGATTTAAGCTCGTTGATATACGAAATGGCGTCTCCTAAAAGAGAAGCTTTGTCCATTTTTGAAACGTTGGGAACCACAGCTCTCAGAGAGTAGAATCTCTGGTTCAGCTTCTCTCTTCTCTGCCTCTCTGCTTCCACGTGATTCAACGGCTCCTCTCTTCCGTTGGCCGGTTTTCTTCCCCGTTTCCTCGGTTTCTTCTCCGGTTCGACAACAATCGCTTCCTTAACCACCGATGCTTCGAGATCGGAGTGCTCCGAATCGCCGGATCGAACCGCGGTGCTGAAAGAAACCATTCCTTCGTCGTTGTTGTTGTTGTTACTCTCTTTCGACACCGGAGATGTCCTTTTATTGCTCTCCTCCGCCATAAAACTTAGGGTTTCATTCGATTTCATCCCGTTTTGATTCAAATCTCGCTCTACAGGAGACGGAGTTTGGGGATTTTGTTTCTCTCTAGGGTTTTCAACCGAGCTCTCGTTCTTCTCGAGCTTCGAAATTCGATGAGAATCGGATTTGGAATTGGAATTTGAATTACTGTTGTTTATCGCCGGAATTACCTGGCCCGGTTCGATTCCGGTGGTAGTCGGTTCGCTGATCCACTGAGCAGGATCGTTCTCTCCTTGATCAGGATTCAGATTAAACCCCCAAGAACACGCTTCGCCGCCATTGCCGTTGTTGAAATTGAAGAGATTGTTGACTTTATCCATCAGATCTGAGCTGTGACTGATCAACTCCGACGAGCCAAGCTCGACGACGCCGTTTTGCGCCGCGATACACACCATCGTCTGTAACCCGTAAATCTGACCCTGGCCCGCTCGTTCACAACCCGACCCGACTAAAGCACCCGACCCGGATAACCAAATCACGCGAGAGTTTAAGAAAGCTTCTCCGGGAAGTCCCACGCCGTTCACGAAGCTCTGAGTCATCGAAACCAAGAAGAACCACTCGGTGTCCGTGACTTCTTCGTCGTTCGATTCGTCGGAGACTCCGATTCCGCCGGAGATTAACGAATTCAGCTCGCGGATCACTCTTTTCCGATGCTCTTGCTCCGCGGGATTCGAAGTTTTCTTCTTCTTCTTCTCTTTGTCTTCTTCTCCTTTGTAGTATCCGTCTCCCCATCCGAGAATCACTGTGTTCTCTCCGGTGGAAGAGTTGAAATCGTGCGAGATCTGCCAGAAAATCGCGTAAGTCCAGCTTTCTCCAGCGGATTCGATTAAAGCTTGGAGACGTTGCTGGAGAGTGTCTTCGTTGAATTGAGCTAGTGGAGGAGGATGAGGTTGTGGTGGTTGTGGCCAGAGAGTTGAGTGATTTGTTCCGATGAAAGCTTCCATCGCCGACGTTTCATCGTCGGCCGTCAAGAAGTTGATTGATGCCGTTGTGCTGTTCATGTGAGCATCCACCGGTGAGATGAGGAATTTTCCGGTGAAAGCTGAGGACTTTTCTGGTCTGGAGAGAGAGAGAGGTGACGTGCTGGAGAAAATATCAAAAAAGAGGAAAAGCTAAGCAAATGGCGTTTAGCGATTGTTTTGGAGAGGGATTCTGTACAATACTATTTTAATAATTTTTTTTGTAACAAATGTCAGATTTTATATATTACTTTTTTGATAAAATATGCTCAAAAATTTGAGAGTTGCATCATATTATATGACAAAACAATATGTTTTGGTTATTAGTTACGAAAATGTAACGTATCAATTATTCTTGCTGTGATGATTTTCGTTTGGACCACTATATTCTCCTCAAACGTTTGTGAACAAAATGGTCACAAAGCCACTTATTGAATCAAAAATTAATTTTTGTTTTATAGAAAACCAATTTATGACGATATAATGGTTGAGTTGAGTACTTATTATGTGGATCGATGTCAAATTTTTAAAAAATTGGACAAGGATGTAGTTGTGGACTTATGGTTTATTCACTGTATACAAAATACATTTATTCGATACTCTCACTTATTTTTTAAATTAATAGAGTATATAAAAACAAATGATTAATTTATGAAAGTGATATTTCTCTCAATTAAATTCATTTTTCGAATTTTATATGAAAAATCATATTGGAATTATCTTGTGCTGCCCACCACTTTAATTGTTTGGGTCAGTTCTGTCTGGTTTCCATATTTTCTCACCAATAGACATGCTTTTATTTATTAAAATCTTCTTATTTTTTTCTTATGGTAAATACTAAATAGTAGTAGTTTTTCTTTTAGCGGATGATAATTGTTATCTTTTTATCAGTATAGTATATGTTACAATTTGTAACCAAATTTATTTCTCTATCAACATTTTTATCGTTTTGCTCAAACTTTTATGGCCAGCCAAATATCATTTTTTTTTTATTCACACAAAATTTACACATGATATTGACAGCCATTAATCAGTATAATATCCACACACACAAAAAGAAGGAAAATATTCAGCGAAAAGGACAATAAGATATACACAATATCAAGTAGTTAATCGCGATGGCTAAAATGGTCCAGTTCACGTGTTTCTCGTGGATGATGATGCAATCATAAAAGACTTTAGACCCATTAATCATAGATTAACACCATTTGATTTCGCCAGTTCTGAAAGACATCATCTGAAACAATGTATCTTATATATAAAAATGAATGTGTGTTCCCCTTTTGTTCACAACTAAACACATTAGACCAACACAAATATCTTATTTTTTCATCTTCTACTTTTTGTAACATTTAAAAATCATCAAATTGTTAGATATGCATTCCAATAACCAGTAACCCACCCACAAATGTTATTCAACCCTGTTCTTGTCACTTGTTTGTATTTGCTAGGCCAAATTTGCTTAAATCACTTGTTTGTATTTGCTAGGCCAAATTTGCTTAAAAGACAAAATAAAAGTAATTCACAAAAGGGCTTTTTCAAGTCCATTAAATTTAGTTTTGATCCCACTAAGTTAATGTTAGAGCAAGATTATTGGAAGAAACAAAAATTATTTTAGTTAATATTATTTTAAGAAAAAGAGAAGAAGAGAGAGAAAATAAGAAAAGAGAAAAGAGAAAGGAACATAAACACAAGATTCGTTTCTTAAAACATCTTATATAATAAGAGAAAATTAGTTAGATTAGCACTAATTCAAAGACATATTACTAATCTAACACCTATTCAAAAAATATAAATGATAATGGTGTATAAAGACAGTTAAACCATCTTAATTTATTTTTATTACAAGTATGCCATTAATTAAATTGATTTAAAACACAAACTAAATTAATCTTAACTAATTAAAAGACACAAAATTTTTTACCCTATGTCTTGTAAAACACAAACCACAATCGACAATTCTCTTAAGATCATCGAAGAACCCTAAAAAAAAACGACTCTGGCAATTGTCGCCGATCAACCATTAATTCGTCGGCGAACTCGAAATCCGTCAACGGTAAGAGCTCCGATTCGATTCGTGAACGAGGTCAGATGAGTTTTAATTTTCAGTTTGGGGATTTTTCTTAAAATTTGTTTGTCGCCTCGTTTTGATTCGATTTTCAAGTCATTAGCTGCGAATACGAAGATAGAACCGAATGGGGAAAAGTGGTATAAACACTACAAAGTTTTCGACTTGTAAGGAAACTACAAAAGTTTCTCTTGTGATCTC
>OVBJ01000906.1:0-25488 GCA_900406535.1 Noccaea bulbosa | reverse complement strand
GCTATGTGGAGATTTTCTTGAGCAGACATGTCCGATTTGGTATAGTTATGGACTTATGGTGGTGGGTTAAAATGGTTGGAGAGATTCTCTTACACCAACAATGTTGTCTATCCATGGACATCACTTCCACTGATCGTCTACTGTTCTCTCCCGGCAGTCTGTTTACTCACCGGAAAATTCATATATGTTTGCTCTGTTTCAAGGTTTGTTCAAAGTTCTAGCTGGAGTTAACACTAGTTTCACTGTCACATCAAAAGTAGTAGACGGTAGAGCTTTCTTTGAGATTTACANGTTCTCTTCAAAGATAGAATGCCTATGACTATTGTTGTTTGGTCTATACTTCTTGCTTTGATCCTGACGCTCTTGTGGGTTAGAGCTAATCTGTTCGTGGCTAAAGGTGGACCGGTGCTGGAGATTTGTGGTCTGAATTGTGGAAACTAAGCTCTTTAGTAAGAAAACAGGCTTCAGGCTTTTTCATGGTGAAGATACGAAGACAAGGAAGATGTTGGAGCTTTTGATGCAAATGTTAATGATTATGACGTGTACTCTTTGTGGTTGTTGGGTGCAAGTGTGTTTCAGACAGAGATGTGCAGTTTTTAAATCTTTTTTGTTACCCCTTAAATTAACTATTTTCCTCTAGATATTGTAAAATACGATAAGAATCTTCTATATTACTCTTTGTTAATACTATTAGATCTTGGTGTTTTCCAAATTAATAAATAACTTAGACATTTTTATGATAGATTAGTAAGTTATTGCTAATGAAGTAAATTAGTTTCAGAAGACATGTTAAAACGCATGTGAAACCACAACATGGTAAAAGTTTAGGACCCTCGTGGATGAGAATGATATATATAAGGAACAAAAAAACAAACTTCTAACGTTAAGGTTAAAAAATAGGATTTGGTTTGGTTTGGTTTGGTTAACAATTAGAAAATCAAAATTCGGTTATGACTGGTTTAGTTTAAAATCGAAATGTTTGTGGCTATTATAAAATAAATCTGTGATAAAGGAAAACAAACTTTTGGAGTAAATCTATGGTCTAGAAATAAATCTATGAAAAAATAATAAATTTGTCAAAGTTAGTTAAATCTGTGGACAAAAGAAAAATAAATCTGTAGAAACTAAATAAGTTTATGATAGTTAAGTAAGTCTGTGTCTAAAAAAAATTAAATCTATAAAAATTAAATAAGTCTATGAAAATTAACTAAGTTTGTGAGCAGAGAAAATTAAATATGTATAAACTAAATAAATCTATCAAAATTAAGTAAGTCTGTGTCCAAAGAAAATTAAATCTATAGAAATTTAATAAGTCTATCAAAATTAGTTATGTGGTTAAACAAAAAATAAATCTATGAATTCGTAAATAAATCTGTGGCTAAACAAAAATAAGTCTACAAACAAATAAATCTATTATGTCTGTTAAATAAGTCTGTGATTTTTTATTTTTAAATAATTATAATGGCATTTTTATAATTGAAGTTTTTTATTAACAAATGATTTGAGGGTAAAATAAGTATAAAAACACATTAATAATAAAATAAAAATAAGTGCTATTTTAGTAATTAAACGTTGAATTAGGGCCAAACTAACTTTTTTTCCTTTTTTTTTTTTGTTTTTTTTCCTTCTAGCCAACCAAATTCTTACGATTTAGGTGTCCCCTATAGATTTTTGAAATTTCCCCAATTATTTTCTCATTTTATTCATTTCTTTTTCCTATTTAATTTATTCACTTTTACTTTCGTAATAGTAAACATCTGTATTTTTCCCCATCCACTTGCAAATAGGCTCGTGAGCACCACAACTTACTTAGTTCTTTTGGGTTGTTTAAACCAATTTGCTCCGAAGTTTAGTATTCTGAATCATTCCTGTTTTACTAGGAGGTATATTTAAAAGTGTTCTGGATCTGTTCCCGTGAGTACCCAGTTGCCCACTATGTTTCACATTTTCTTCTCACGTAAAAAAAAAAAAAAAAAAAAATCAATTTCTTAAAAACAACTTTCTCTCACTTTTTATTTTGGATTTATTCAAATCATATGTTCGTAAAGTAAACTCTTCGTGGTTAGTTCTCAAATCTCATTTGTAGCCAAAGCGTTGAATCCAAAACAGAAAAATTTAAGTATTACTTTGTATATACTACTGAATTCCGTGGCGTCTCTTTCCTAATTTCTTATGCATAAATTTTACTTTTTATATAATTCCTTTATACAGTATGAAATTCTTCAAAAGAAAGAAAGATAAGAAGTAAGAACCAATTTCTAACACCATATAGTTACATTCTAAACCTATCCAAACTTAATTACAGTGCTTTGTGTTCGATTCACTCTCTGCGCGTGTTTGACCAATATATTAGATTTATACATATGACCAAGAAAAATATGAATGCAATACTATCAAATCAAATATAAATATAAATGTTTTGAACCCTAAAACAAATACTTATGCTGTTAAACCCGCGAGTATGTGCGACTATTCACCTAGCTATACTTAACTAAAACCAATCTAGCATCTTAATTATTTTGGCCCTACAATCTCAATCTTGGCGTAAATAACTTGAAACTATTGACATATGTAAGTGTTCATACATCTAAACCCTTTCAAGGAACTACCAAATGGAACTTCAATGAACTTCTCGTGTCCCTTATTATACACCATCATCTTGTCTTCTCCATTTCCTCTACCTTTCACCACTATGAAGACTTCATTATTTCTTGCTATGCACGCGAACCCAATATCAAAACTTTGAAATCCTTCGAGAGCCCTTCTCATATTGATCCACGGGTCGCTGATCCAGTGCTCGATCTTCTTGTCCACTCTTCCTGGACGCCATACGCAAATGTCATTATGCAAAACTGGGTAATGGTTGATAAGGCATACGTCTCCACTTAAAACCCCAAACCATGAACTGAATTTTGACTTTATTAATAGCGGACAGGCCACTTCTTGGTATTCTTCGTTGGCAAAATCGAAACACAGGATGGTGCTTTCCTTGCGGAAGTTTTTGATGTGTGACCGGTCTGCTATCCAATACATACAATGGTCCACAGCCGTACCGGTCCTGTATTTTAATTTGCATTCAAGAGCAGTAAGCGGTACGCTTTCTCTCCACGAGTTTTTTTTGAACGCATAGATATAGGTTTTGCGAGCGATAATCGTCACGATCTTGTAATCATCAGAAAACCGGTCATAAGTTACCGAGTCCTATTAGATTTGTGGTTTGACCCGGTTCAACCATCGGTATTCTCCTGAAATATTTCGAAGCCGGGTTCCAAATGGCTAGGTCATTGTTGCCTTCTAGGGTGAGACACACCATACCACGGCAATGAAGAATACAGACCGGTTCGTTTCGGGCCGGTAATGTAAAGGGTACATTGAGCTTCAAAGACGTCGTTTTATTGAGTTCAAGAAGGTATAAACCATCTTCGTGCAATGAAATGAGATGTGATGATTGTTGACTCGACATAAAGATCTTCGTCAAAATAGATATATTATGGTGAAAATATTGGAAAATGGGTTAGGTTTTATGACTATGAGCAACAAGTCTTTTTATAGCTAGACAGAATGCTGTGTTTATTGAGAGCGTGCCTATGTAGTTACGTTAATGTTAAATTGTTATCATGGTGTTAGTTTAATGTTATAGACTTATACTGTTTTCTTAATTGCTTTTGAATTCGTAAATCGTACATTAACAAAGTAAAACCTCATATTTTCTTGAATTGGCCCCACATGCAAATTCGATCTTTAAAATTCAGCCACATAATTAAAAGTTAATCATATTTAATTGATTTTGTTACTTTATTTGTCAATTAATTTCACTCTTTTCCTGTTTTCCACAGACGAAAACAACATGGGGAAACAATACGTGGGCCGATAGTGGGCCTAGTATTTTCTAACCCAGCTGAAAACACCCAAGACAAATGCTTTGAGTCCATGAAACTCCCGACATCGTGTTGAATCTGTTGCAAAGTTCTCAACGAACCTGATGAGATGAAGATGATGGTGTTGATCGAATTGAGTCTAATAAGTCTTCGTTACTTATCAAGATATATTGGTTGTTACTCTATCTCTCATCTCCTTTTACTTTCAGACCACTGATTTAAACGCAACACTAACTTAACAATAAGACCTTCTGAAAAACTACAAAACTTTTTTTTTTGGGTCACTTATAAACACAATATATTTTAATCTACGTAAACATGTATTTACTTACCTTTCCAAGGGTATAGAAACCATCTGATGATTACCAATTTATGAGATTGGATTTTATGATAAAATAAAATAAAATAAACCTTAAGCTAAACATATCAACTACAAAAAAAAAGAATCCTCAGAATAAAAATACAAAGAATTGAAAGAAGAAAAGAAGGAGAGGAAGATTTAATGTAAAACTCAACGCCTAAATTTTCTCTAATGTCTTCAAAATCTTCTGCTCTCTTCCTCTGTTTCAAGAGTTTTTTTTTTTTTTGCCCATTCACACTACAAATACAAAACACATACACAATCAATTTCTCATATAAACTTTCTTTTTATCCACCAATTGATTGCTCCTGATCTTCCACTTCATTCATCTCTTCTAAAGCTAACATTTTCCCTCACTGACTCTTTCCTACTCCTCGCAACTCTATCACTTCCACACAATCGTCTTTCTTGGTTCTAGTCTGCGCCAATGTAGGCACTGTTCGGAATCAGTTCTTGCAGATCATTCTCTTCTGCCGCGTAGCTGCCATCACTACACATCCTGCTTCTCATCTCAGCCACCTTCTTGTGGGAGTTTGAGTGGAGAGCTGGAGTGAATGTTGGGCTAGCAGCTGGACGGTACTCAGGGAAAAGCCTTCCCGATTTGTAACGTACGCCACAAGCATTGCAAAGCGTCTTTGGACCCATAGGCCCAAGCCTCCACTGTGGTGTCTTCGTGACCTCACAGTGCATGCATTTCCTAACGGGGTTTTGCTCCGAAGAGTACGAATCATCAACGTTGCTGTTGTTGTTTCCGCTCACTTCAAGATCAATCCCTGACGAAGAAGAGGAAGAAGTAACCTTGGCCTTCTTCTTCTTCTTCTTGGTGATCATCTTGTTGTGCTCGGAGAGAAACTGCTTCGGTATTCTAATGATGAGCCGCGAGTCCGCGCCGCAGACACTGTCTTTGACTCTGTCCTTCTCCTGGACCGGTGGACGAGGGCGTTTTGTGCGTGGACGGCCGTGCTTCCCCGGGAGGACGAGGGAGGTTGTGTTGTTGGTCGTTTGGGACGAGGAGGAGCTGCTTTCGAGCACCGACACTGGACTTGAGCTCCTGAATTGGCTATGAGAAGACGATGAATCAGTGTGTGTCGAAAACGATTCTTCTTTCTTCTCAACCAATGATTCCTCTACAAAGCTTGTTGGCTTTTCCACCTTGACAATATCTTCAAACTGCAATTTTCAACCAATGAAAAAAAATATTTAGTTACGGAAACAGTTAAGCGCAAGAAAAATAAAAACAACTTAATTTAACTAAAAATCAAATAACATGGCGCAATTATTTTCTACTTTAGTCATTAACCTTGCATATGTGTAGAGACAGACCAAGCAAGAATGCGTATGTTAGCATAAAGAAACATTGTTAGACAAATAATAAAGCGGGAACAAAAAAACATGATTTAACTAAAACCACCCAAAAATGATAGATTGTTTTGAAGAAATTACTCATTAAAATTGTGCGATTGGTAAAATATGACATAAAAAATAAGAAAGGGCGCAGGTTAGCATTAGAACTGACCGGAACATAGAGCTCAGGTGAAGAGTCAGGGTTGGGGTTGGAGGAGAAGAGAGGATCAGAAGCGGCGGGCCACGTGTCGTGTTGAGTAGTCCAGATGTTAGGGAAAGAGTCGGAGTCACCGATGCCGAAACCGACATCGATATCTCCACCGGGGAAATCAAGAAGATCGTCCATGTTGTCAAAGAAGTTGCCACAATCAAGATCCTCCGGGAAGCTTTGTCCAATCATCTTCTTTTACAATTTAGCAATTAGCTGGAGAGAAAAAAGAAAAACAATTATTGATATAAGAGAATGAGAAAAATTATGAGAGATGGGCTAATAATGAATGAAGAATGATATGATGATATATATAGAGGAAAATGACAAGAGTTTGAACAGAAGAAGTTTCTCAAAAGTTTTCAAAAAAATTTGAACCAAAAATTTGGAACCACCTTAAAAATCAAAATTTGAAAAATAAACATTCTCTGGCCCACCTTTTCTGATATTTTTTTTTTNTTTTTTTTTTTTTTTTTTTTTTGAGGGTTTCAGAAATAATGAGGACCATCCCCATAGCACAAATTCAATTGCAATAGACCACTTGCTCTAAAAGTCAAAAGTCACCGTTAATTAAGCATTCTTGATTATCTATCTAATCTAACTATCTTTCTAGAATTGTGGTGTGAAACACACAAAAAGCAACCATTTTTCAGTTTTCTAAGTAACCAAAACAGAGGATTAAGGAAGACCCAAATCAGAAAATTGCCCCACCGACACATCTTTAACAACTGAAAAACCCAACTTTTGAACACCACAGACTCCTAAATTCTCAAATTCAAGAATTCCCAAGAAAAGCAAAACCGAAATCAAGAAGAATGGGAGTGAGACAGAGTCAAGAGAGGGAAATCAAACCTCTGTTCGTAGTGGTGTGCAGATCGTATGAGAGAGAGAGAAAGAGAATCAAATTTTCAGAATATAAGAAGAGAGAGAGAGAGATTGCTTAGATAGGAGAAGAAAGGAGTAGGAGTGGGGAGAAGTGAAGAGTGATTGATTGGGAAAAAATGGGTGAGTAATGGAGAGCAATAGCTTCTCTCTTATTATTATAGAGTTAGGTGTGTGAGAGACAACACTTCTCTCTCTCTCTCTTCCCTTTTGCTGCTAGCTGTATTTTACCATTCCTTACCCTGTCTTCATGTGGAAGTCTCTTTCCTTCTTCCTCTCTCTCTCTAAACATTTAAGAAATTAAAATATATCATAATCTCAACTTCCCTCATGTGGGTTCCATTTCTCATTGAGACTTTACCAAAGATGATTTATTCACAAAACCTTGCTTAGCTGTACAAAAGTTGTATTTTTGTCTAAAGCAATCGTTTAAGTTAGGAAACAAAATAATTTCCTTATTAAAGAAAAATTGTTTAAATTAAAGTGAATCAGTCTTTTTATGTTTTCGACAAAGCTTATTTTATGCATTGTAACGCAAGATAAAATAAAATACGTGAAATTCAAAGGTTCATATTGTCATAAAAATTGTCATTTAAGTAAAGAGTTGACGTAATTAGAAGAAATTATGGACTTTTAATTTTTAGATGAAAGAGTTTTCTTTTTAAAGCTGTAAAATTATAACGCGCATATAACTAGTCATGGTTTTGCTCCTAACGCTATATACACGAGAAAAGTCAATGAGATAATGGGAAGGTGAAATCGCACGAAGGAACTATACGACGTTTACGCGTACATGTAATTCCAATTTATTTATTATCTGATTTACTTATTTTCTGTTTTTTGTTAGCTTTCTTCCCATTGTTTTTGCCGCAGACTACGTGTTGCAAAGTAAAAGTAGAGACTTTTCTAAATACGTATTCCATTGTTTTTTTTCTTCTTCTGTCAAAATACATATATAAGTCTGTTACTTAGTTTTATAAATAATTAAGAATATCATAGCAAATTTGAATGGGATTTTTAACCTTTTTCAATAGTTAGCTAGAGAAAGGCAGGCAATATATAGATGCCCCAAAGTAAACCCTATAGATGAAGTGTTGATCATTTTCTTGTTAAGATATCTTGAAAACCAATAAAATGATCTAATCATTTTTTTTTCTGGTAGATATCATCATAAGATTTTTGTTTCTAAGTTTCAAGTCTCACTGAACAATGATGATACATAAAATAAACAGAACAGGTTAACCAAAAAAGCACTTAATATAATAGTTTGTGGAGAACACTGTATGCAATCACCAAAAATCGAAGACACAATGAATTCAAAGAACTCCACATTCTTAGATAAATCCAATGAGATTATCTTCTATATCACCATTTTCTTAAGCTAACTTCAAATATACTCTTAGTTTCCTTACTTCAAGCACACTCTTTCCAAAAGAAATAAACAAATCATGATAAATCTACCAGTTTAATTTAATGCTGATTTTCAAAGGCTCTGCTTTTTCACTTTCTTCCTTTTATTTTCTTCTTTTTAAGTTTTCATTTGCAGAAACTAACTTGGACTTCACTCCATACAACTCCATACGTACATATGATCACTTTCTTCTGAAAGACTCCAAATGACAAAAGCTATGTGTGGGTGTTATTTTTAATATTTACATGTAACTATATATATAGAGACATGTACTATATATATTTTTCTACATCTAGTCAATGGTTGTATGTTGATATCACTTCATGCATTGTAGCAAAATAATAAGCTTTTAAAATTAAAATCCATGCATAGTATGCTATCGAATAGTTTGAACCTCAGACTATATATGGTTGGGACCAAAATGTTCGTATAACTGCCGGCACAAAAGCAAAAGCTTTCTCTTATGTATGATAGATCATTAATCTTAAATTGACTAAGACATGCCAACAAACATTGATTAAAACGAGTAGATGTGTTTACAAAACGCTAGTTTCTCTAACCAAATAAGTTTTCGTTCCATTAATAAAAGAGCTCAAACGCATTTATAATAATAATTAGGTAAGTGGTTTACGAAACGCCATATATGAGTATTGGTAAGACTTGTACACTAAACCGGAATAACTTTATCATACAAAACTAGAAAGTTATCAAATCAAAATTCACTGAAGAATTAAAATTTCAATTTTATATCAGCACAGTCTTACACTTTGTATCAGAAAAAGGCTAAACTCCTAAAAAGATTTCTTTCTATGATCTCAATAAGTACGTCACTAAACAAAGCTATACTTAAATGTGTCCAGATCACATAGTATGTAGATATAATAAATAAAAGAAATTGCCACCTCTATCACAAGAGTAATACAAATCCGTGAACTACATAATTGTTAGTAAAACAATAATGATACAGAAATGTTGGCGGAGTAGGGGGTAGTAGTTAAACATTTTATGTACGTTTGACCGTATATGATAACGTATAATATACGATACCGAGAACCGTATGCGTATCTAGTCGGTGGAGAGGTTAAGCATGTGCACAGAGAACAGGTGAAGGCGCGGGTGACTTGCGAGCAAGTAAGAGCCCATGTTTTCGTTAGGACCCACACTTTTGTCTAAAATACGTGAGAAGATACGATTGGGATCGGCCCCACGCTCATTTACACGATTATTAAAAACGTATGTTTTAAGCGTAATTTAATACTAAACCAAAGAAGATTAGAAGCGCGAATTTGAAAGAAAAGAAAATGATACTATCATTCAGCAAATCACGTGGTTTTGCCTCGGGATCGGTTCTCTCCTTACGACAACTGAATATTTCTAACATAAACGAATAGGCAGAAGCCACGTGTCCAACAATCTCCACGTTAGATCATGTGACGGTGTGGGTCCTAGTAGTGTGCGAAACTCTCTACAAGGGGGAAAGAAGAAGGACTCACTCAAAGCGTACGAATCTCTACTCTAACTCGAAAACAAGTCCTAGGATCAACGGATCAATTCAATTATTCACTATACTCTATGATCATCCACATGCACTGCCTTTTTTTTTTGGAATACACAATTTTTTATCCGATTTGTGTATTATTTTATTCTAAAATTGATGTGATTTGGACAATACATGAACCTCTGAAATTTTGTTATAAAGCAGTTTGTCAGCAATTCTCCACATGCTATCTCAACTAAAGACACCAAAAAATATTTGTTTTTATTTTGGTCGAAACCAATAACATTTAAAAAAAAAAAAATTCCATTCCAAAAAAAAAGAGTAGTTAGTTGGGCTAGCTAGCGACCTTCTTCTTGGGTTTACTAGCATAGAAAGATCAAATATAGTTTGCTCAGGACTTTTAGTCTAGTTTTTAAATTTCTGAAATGCATACTTGAACTTGATGAAAAGATAGTATAGTACTGGATTGAGCGGGTTCACCGTTAT
The DNA here is from genome assembly GCA_900406535.1 of Noccaea bulbosa. Classification (NCBI taxonomy): domain Eukaryota; kingdom Viridiplantae; phylum Streptophyta; class Magnoliopsida; order Brassicales; family Brassicaceae; genus Noccaea; species Noccaea bulbosa. Next base: position 15,420 of record OVBJ01000906.1, on the reverse strand, counting down.
ATGTGGTTTAAATATTAAAAAAAGTCTTCTTATTAATCGAAATTGTTGGTGGACGACGATTGCCAACTCAAACTCAACGACGCTACTGGTCGAATAGTCTAATCTTTTTTTTTTTCCTTGTTAAAGCCAACAAATTGTCTAAACATTTCTTAAATTAGTATTTATAACAATGTTGCAAAATTGTTAGTTAGGAAAGGTCTTGTTATATATTTTTTCCGGATCGTATTTACCCGGTTAACTCCATAGTCTAATCTTTAGCGTTTTCAAACCTGATAACTCACAAATGCTACCTAATAAATAAAAATGTTGATAATATGCACATCACCAGTCTTCTCGAAAATCCTAGAAGATCTATAATGCGTCGCTACTGATGATATTACATCATACAGCATATTGGCATATGAATCATGCCCTCGTACCGATTACATGAGTATGTTCATAATATCCAACATAAAGTCGCGCTAAAACCATTAGTGGATATATGCTATATGACGTGTTCTCGGTTACAAACTTTCGCCACATAGTCAAAAACTCAAAATTAACAGTGTCAGCTTATTGCCATCAAGCTTCCATTAATCTCTCCGTTATGTTCGTCGTGGTAGTGAGCATTTCCTGTTGTGTGAGTTGGTGCACGAATGAAAATTATATTATTGGAGTAATATTATTGGAGTATTGCTTAATGCTTATATGTGGTCTTTCAACGATTGACCTATTTTTCTAGGAGCGCGAGTTTTAGAAGTTTTCATATATTTTGCTCTTCATATATATTTTTTGGTATATTTGTATGCTTCTTAGAGTACACATGTATTATTTATGTATATTCTTATAATGTTAAAGGTTGCGAGCACGTTTGAAAGCGACACCAAAATTATGATATTTTTTTTTAATTATGAGAAAAATTCAATAGTATTTCCAATAACTAACGGTTTAAGAGCCTATGAGCACACACCGACGTGAAACACAAAATCAATCGTTGACAATGAATCTGTATGATCTACCGATATCAGGTGTTGCCCTATTTCTATAGTTTCTTCTTTTATACGCTTAATATGTGTTTAGTCGAGAGTCGAATATTAGTATATATGTAGAGTCTGTTTTGTAAATAGAGTATGTGATCCCAAATCGTATAAGTATCAACCAGTGACAGTAGAGGCGGATTAATCTAAAGTTGTGGGGATCTGGTTTATACTTATACCAGTTCAGAGACTCCATTTACAAAACAGACTATATACACTTATATCAAAATTTTGAAAACAGCATTTTCGTGATAGATCACGTGCAAGACAGATCATATGTGAACAAAACAGAGACACTAATTCTAATTTCACCAATATGGCAGTTGGGACTCGTTCTTTTACCACTTTTTTTTTTTTTTTTTTTTTAAACAAACCCAATGGGTGATCGGAAAAATTACAACCCCAACAAGAAAAGGTTCACAGGAGAAACGAAAAAGAACCAAATTAAGACAGTCACAAAAAATCTAACAAAAGGATCTAAGGAGGAAAAAGGAAACACTGATTGTTCTCTACACTTCACCCACCAACGGATTCAAGAGAGGAAAGAACTTCTTCAACGTCACCCGCAATCACCGCCCAGAGATCCGACTCCGGCGTCGTTCTCTACACTTCACCCACTGATTGTTCTTTTACCACTTTGATGAATGATGAATGTAGGAATGGAGAAAGAAGCATGTTTTTTTATGTTCAATTTTTCGAAACTACAATATTTTACCTCCTAACTATAGATGCAATCTTTTTTGAAGTAACTAATCTGAAGGTGGAGTTGTTCGTCAGAACAGTTATTGCAGAGTGGAAGTGTGTACACTATACAGTATATCGTAGATGGTTGATCATATAATTCGTTAGATGTTAAAAATTCACTAATGATGTAAGTGTAGCATTAGCATACAAAAAAAGCCTTATACGTACTTGTTAAACTTCAAAAATGCATATACAAGTTCGTGTATATACTGTTGAGAAAATGTATAGTATATATTATATAAGCTTTGAGAAAATTATATAATTTTTTTGTGTGTAAACTATTACAAGATGATATATAGTCAAAAGATGTTTATTTTTTAAGAAAAGAAATAGAAAAACCAATAGTTTTTTTGTTTCTTATTGAAGTGGAAAAGAAAAAGCAAAGGAAAATAAGGTGAAAACTGAAAAACAGAACCGACGAATAGTTAGAGAGGTGTCGGTGCCGACAGATGGAACCGGAGGAACCTGTGACCCACTGAAAGAGACTCCTTTGCTTTCGGAGGCACGCAACGCTATTCAACCCCACACAGCTTATTATTCATTAATCACACTCACCACTCTATATTCTGTAGTGACAGTCCCATAACTCCATTTAACAAACAAGGAATTAATAATTTGTTTAATTCGAAACTTATCAAATTCAGAAAGAAATGCATTTATGCCTCCATTTTTTTAACGATTTTTTTAATGATAATCTATAGTAAGCAAAGAATCCACAATCTTAAATCTATAGTAAGCTAGCAAATCTTGTTTTTTAGTTACAAACATAAACGCAGGAGATCAACTCTGAACATATCCAACGTTTAGAGATCAACCTTGTCGTCTTTGCTCTGTCATTGTATATGTATGCATATAAATCAATAGGGGTTTAAGAGTTCTTGTGAAGTTGTGACAGATGAAGAACTGTTGAGTGCTTCCCAAGTAACTCTTTACTCTGAGTTTCATATATTAAAACAGTGGACTGAAGCACCCCTGTGGAGTTTCAGTCTCATCAACAATTTTATTAATGAATCTTGGATACAGAGAGCCAAACTACTGATCCTTCCTATACCTTCGTTTTAGTAGTAAAAACGAGTTCACATGGTAAAAGAAACACAGTAAAACACAGCTCTCACAAAAGAAACAAAAAAAGACGAAATATCCTCCTCTGCTCCTGCTTTATTGTTTGTTCTTTGGGAGGCCTCATCTTTCTTTCATAGATTTTGCAACATCGAGATAGTTAAGCCGACATGTGCCTAGTAGCAGTTCTGGTAGTTCTTCCACTGTATTCGCCTGCATGGTTTGTGTTAAATTATCATTACGTGATCCACAAACTAAAAATTAATAAATCTTACCACGTAACTGTGGTTAAGTATTGTTTAGTTGGTCTTTACCTGTATCAAAAAAGCCATTTCTATAACCAAATTGTTAAGATACCCAAGAACAAGATTGGTCACTCCTCTTGCAACAGTTGAAGACCCAACATCAATGTCAAGCTGAGAAAGAAACAAAGCTCAAAAACATTATGGTTAATGTTATTGGATCACATATACATAAGATCGATTTTGGTTTTCATATTTTTCTTACCTCCAAGTAGTTCTTGCCGCGGGTATAACGAACTTCAAGTGCTTGACCCACCAAGCAAGCCTTCTTTCCAACACTCTGTTTCACAATCCATGATCCTTTGGAGATATGAGGGATGAGTTTGAAGCGCGAGTTTCGATATGCATCATCACCATCCACAAAACTCTGTAACAATGGGTGCTCTTCCAATGGAGTTTTCAGCATATAGTACAATGCTAGACTGTACATAGCCGAACCGGGGACCTGATTTCACAAATGTTAGTGTCTCTTAACTATGATAAAACCGATGATTCTATAGAATAATGAGAAGATTATCTCCAAATTCACCTGTATGTTTACAACGAAGAAAAACTCGGGACCTCCTTTCGCTGCGAATTCTTGAACTAGACCGCCTAGTCGTCCACCAAGATCATCTTCTCGTTTATCGGAACTGATCCAGTCTGCTCCAATCATTTGCATCAATGTGCTTGTTGCCTTTACCTATTTTTTGAATATAGGTAGTACCAGCATCATTTAACATACGTGTTGATCAGTTGAGTTTAAGTTTCAGGAAGCACACAGACACATTTGTGAATCTTGAAAATGGATTACCTTTTGGTGATCTTCAAGATAATTGTTTCCGCGAATCAAGAATGTGGATGGATCCGCGATTGCCCAAGAACAAGGCTGAGTAAGATTTGGGTCTTTTTGAAGAGTGGCTCCATAGAAGAATGTGCTTTTTTCATCCATGCCCAAATCTTGTAGATCCATATAGCCTTTCTTGTTATTGGCTAGATCTTGAAGTTTCTTGACAATACCAGCCGGTGATATCTTGACCTTAGAATGTCCTTGTGAAAACGGAGAGTTATCAATAAGGCTATCAAACTCAGTGGACTCGTTAGGCTCAGGAACGTCGAAAAACTCGTCAGAAGCATCATTTAAGTCCATCAAACTGTTACGTGCTGAAGAAGGTTTCTCCATTTCCTCAACCTTGACAAGATCTTGATCAATCCTTTTGGATTCTGTTTTAAGGGGTCTAGTGTTGATCTTGGACAAGCAGGATTTGGTTGCCATGAACTCCCCTGAGACGAACTCAGTGAAGCCGTGTCCTTGTTTCGCTTTGAACATTTCGCGTAATGCCGCAAGTCTCTCAATCACACGGATGGTTATGGATCTTGTGGAAGATGGCCTCATGTATAAGTTCCAGCTTCTCCAATCAATGGCTACCATATGCTTTACTACTGATTGTTTGCCTTTGCTTACCGGAGTCACCACGTAACCACCACCTACATTCCAAGTACAAAACTCATTAAAAAGCTATATGGATATGCTAAAATCAAATTCCATTAAAAAATCACTTTCAAAAACCTATTGTCAGAGAGTAGTTTCAGTCATGTTTTTTCTATTCTTTATTAGGTCATTTTTAACTTTGGATATGAGATTTCTAAAAGCCAAGCTACAGTGTGAAGTAAGAAACTTTACTTTTGACACAAGCACGAACGTATCCTCTCTTTGGTGGGCACTTCTTGTGATAGACAGAGTGGCAAAGTATCACTGTGATATTCAAAGATTGAGAAAGTTGTAAACCAAGAAATTCAACAGATTTGAAAACTCAGAAATATGATCAAGAATTAGTCATCTAACCATATGTTCCGTCTTCTTCCCTTCTCCAGTAGCGTCGCAGCAATAAGTCTCTTCGATTCATGCCCCATGGCAACCAATCACTGTACATCTGGATATTGATTATATCCGTGTGTCCATCAAGATGCTCCACCACGCTTCCTTTGTAGAAACAGAAGTCCCATCTACAAGAAATATCCAGCAATAATCCATTCTTCTATCTATATCCATCTAAATCTCAATGTAAATCCTAAGTCGAAAACCAGATTCAAGTAATAAAGCTTACTCTGATCGTAAGGGACCGAGAGACATTAAAGTGTTGAAGATATCCTCTGAAGCACCTTCAATGACCCCAACCGCCATTATTGCTGGATGATCATCCCAATGCTGCAAGGGGTTATCAGCAAAAGAAACCAAATTTAAAAAAAAAAAATATATATATATATATATTGATTCAGAAATGCAATAAAAATGAACAAATAAACCTTACCCTTCCACGGGAATCCCAGTCTTTAGCTTCTTTGAAAAGGCGTAAACCTGAAAACTCAAAATCTCGGTAAGAGCAGAGGACGGTTTCTTGAATCACAAGTTTCTTAAAAAGAAAATAGTCTCTCTTTTCTTTTTACCGTTTTGGCATCCGAAGATTTTCCAAGGGGAAGGTGCAATGACATCAGATGCTACTGTTTCAACATTCAGTGATGAGTCATTTGTCCTTTCAACATTCGATAATGAGTAATTTGTCCAGTCCACTGAGTTTTTGCGGCGTGACCTCTTTGATACATCAAGCTTCACAAGTCCCTTCTCAGCATGAGATACAAACTCGCAGTCTGGAAATTGAGATCCCTGGTAACATAAATCCAATTATGTAAATAAGAGTCTATCAAATCTTATAATATACATAAAATGTAAGAGATTTAAAACCTTTTGTGAAGCATCTTGCAATGATCGGATCCATTTGGCTGCTTCTTCAGGACTACTTGCTCCCAACTGTTCATAGTCAAAAGCTTATTATTAAGACAAAACAAAAAAAAAACAACATGAGATGTAAAAAATATAACCTTCCAAACAAACCTTTAGCTCATCCAAATGGTTGGAAGTGTTGTAAAGTGTGAATATGAAAAGGATCTGAAACAACACATGAAAATTTATACCAATTAATTAAACCTCTCTAAATTAATCAGATAAATTTAGGCTTAACCTAAAAATTGGTACCTTCCTATGGAAACTCTCTCTACCATTGTCGGTTACCCGAATGCAGCAATCTAAAGATGCTCTTCTGTCCGGTTCCTATACAGAATAAAAAACAAGTTGAACATAAAGTTTACGAATTTTTCTTTTTATCAAATGTCGATTTTGCATCTATACGTAGTGCATAACATAAGAACACAACGTACTGTATCCCACAAAACAAGGACAAACCTCATTGTCGTCGGACGGTACAGATTTAAAGCTTGTAAGGTTGTTGTCGAGAAGAACAAAATATCGTTTACGGGAAAATTGAAGGCCAAACCGGTTATGTCGGATGGTATAAAGCCAACCTTCCATTCTTCCCTCGGATTGAGACATTTCCACTTCCCTACAAATTTCTTTTTTTCTTAGTTTTAAGTTTCATAAAAAAAGATTCAAATTCTACTACAAAATTTACCAGGAACTGATTTTACCACTTTGAAATACTTCTTCCCAGTAAACGAATATATTTTCGATATTACAAAAAATATGTGTCTCCAATGCCTAACTTGAAGCGATTCTCTGATTCCGCCGAAGCGAAACAGAGAATCAAAAGTACGGTAGATCAGTTTCAAAAAAAATTATTTATTTGTTTTGTTTTTCTCTCAATGAAGAGAGAAAAACAAACAATTTGTTTGTTCTGATTTTTTAAAAAACTTTTTTTGGCTTGTATTGCTGGTTACGGTTGGTTTTGATCATAACCTTTTTAACATCGTTGGTTAAAAATTGCTTGCTAATTTTGTGAGAGGCTAAATGATTGGCGCTTCTGTCTTTGGGTTTAAATCCTATAATTAGTTTTTTATTTTATTTTTAAAAATATGCTGTTCGTTATGCCTCTACATATATTTTAGGTGAATAACTCACATTGTATGAGTAGACATATGATCTGCCAACACATTCCACTACTACGTTAGGATATCGTTCGACTATTGAAACAAGAATTCGTTTGTGTATACACACACTCCAAAGACAAATTCAGATCGCTACAAACACAATAACGGGCCTAATCCATCTATCGGGCTTTACCCATTTATTTGCTTAATACGGCCCAATATTTCTTTGACGTCTGAATTCTGAACTTCTTTTTTGTGTAGAAAATAGGGTATACTACTTCTGAATTCTGGTTTTTGTTTTCTCTTGTTTTGGCAACAATCTGAATTCTGATGTGTTAACAAAAAAATCTGAAATATTAGATAGACAGAAACATCATATATTACCCAAAACTAGAGCATGACAGATAGGACTATGAATCTTTTTTTTTTTCCTTTTGACAGTCTACATAATATTATCAATTATTGCCAATGTCTACTCTTTTGTCAAAGTAAATTAGTTGTAATAGTGATCTTTTGGTGTTAATTTATATCAAAAGAAACACAAACACAAAGTAAAAAAGAAAAAAGACAGCTTTAAAGATTTACTAACTCCTCCACACTAGACAACAATAGAGATACCTGCAAAAACCCAACTTGGGGCCCCCGCCATTACNTTTTTTAACCCTTTCTTTTTCCCTTTTTTTTTTTTTTTTTTTTTTTTTTCTTTGCCTCTTCCGTTGTCTTATTTCTTGAACCTCTCTCTTCTCTCTTCGTGTAAGCAAAGAACCGATCTTTAGATAATTTGGGAAACTCTTCTTTATTTCCCTGCAAGCTCCAATGATCGCATTGTTCCTGTGAAAGCTCGAATCCAGCTTCAGAAATCAGAATCAGCTGATTTTTTTGGGTATCTCCAATTTTTTCTGCTAGGGTTTTAATGTTTTCTTTCTTCTTGGTTTCTCTGATGTGGTGGGTCTCATTTGTTTGAAGTATCTTGTTTGTTGAGATTCTGCTTTAGAGTATTATCCATTTGATGTTTTACCAGATTCAGAGAAAATAAGTCTCCATGTGTGTGTGACTGTGTGTTAAGTGTTTGTATACTTTCTAGAATTTTCCCACTTTTGGACTGAAAAATAGTTTAAAATTAGGCAAAAGGAAGATTAGAAAGCAGAAACATCTGTTGAGGAATGTGCGCAAGTTTCTGTTTCTTTTTCTTCAGTTTCCACAAGAAGTGACTGAATATAGTCATGTCAGTCTCTGAGTCAAAAGTCAATGGTTTAACATGTTTTGCCTAGAGAAAAAATTGTGTGCTAAAGACTTTCTTTTTTCATATAATACACATAAAGTCTGAATATTTACTAGCCAATTGATAAATAACACTATCAAGGAATCAATAGCCAGTTTAAACTTTCTTTTTTAAAAGACTATAATGTCCAGAATTTGATGTGTTTTGTTGCTGTTGTTGTTGTTGTTGTTGTTGTATCTTCTTGCCAGGCTTGATAGTTGAATGGATCCTGTACCTGTGCGATGTCTTCTTAACAGCATATCTCGGTATCTTCATCTGGTCGCTTGCCAGACCATAAGATGTAATCCCATCAAAACATGTATTGGAAATGTGGTTTTCTTGTTGAAGCTCTTGAAACCCTTGCTGGATGAAGTTGTTGATTGCAAAATACCTTCTGATGACGGCTTAGATAAAGCGTGCGAAGACCTAGATTCGGTTGTTAACCAGGCTAGAGAGTTCTTAGAGGACTGGTCCCCTAAGTTGAGCAAGCTCTTTGGTGTAAGTTGATAGATAAGCTCTTATATCAATGTTTCTGCATCTTTTTTTAGCATTTTTTTATTCTTAGTTTGATTTATTGTGCAGGTGTTTCAGTGTGAGGTTCTGTTGGGAAAGGTCCAGACTTGTTCTCTGGATATTAGTCGGATGCTTCTTCAATTATCACAATCAAGTCCGGTTACTTCAAACGTTCAAGGTGTTGAGGTAAAGTAGATTTTTTTAGCCTCTGTGTCTGATTTTAGCCATCTGTATTAATCTCTTGGAACGATGTTTCAGCGTTGTGTGCAGGAGATTGAGAGTTTTAGGCAAGAGAAGACAGTAACGGAACACATGGAGAATGCTTTACGGAATCAGAAAGATGATATTGTTGGAGCTTTAGATAATCATGATCTTGACAGCATTATTCAAATGGTGGGATTGATATCAAACCAAGATCTCTTAAAGGAAAGCATTGCTGTGGAGAAGGAGAGGACAAGATCTTTGGCCGCCAAGTCAAAAGCAAAAACGGAACAGGTGGACCAATTGGTAGATCTTGTCTTGTGCATCCGTGAACACATGCTTAAAACCGAGTTTCTTGAAGTTGCTAAAGGTATCTCGATACCACCGTATTTCCGATGTCCCTTGTCAACGGAACTCATGCTGGATCCGGTAATAGTAGCTTCAGGACAGACGTTTGACAGAACATCCATCAAAAAGTGGCTTGATAACGGGTTAGGTGTTTGTCCGAGGACGAGGCAGGTGCTGACTCATCAAGAACTCATTCCCAATTACACGGTTAAGGCTATGATTACGAGTTGGTTGGAGGCAAATAGTATCAACCTTGCTGTTAACTCTGTTAATCAACAGTGTGATGCTGGTGATGCTTCATCCATGGCTAATAACTTGGGTTCTAATGACTTTAACCGCACCGAGAGCTTCCGTTTCTCTCTAAGGAGCAGCAGTTTTACTTCAAGATCATCTCTTGAAACTGGAAATGGGTTTGAGAAGCTAAAGATCAACGTGCCTGCAAGTATATGCGGGGAATCTCAAAGCAAAGATATTGAGATTTTCGAACTTTTATCTCCAGGGCAGTCTTATACTCACAGCAGGAGTGAGTCAGTTTGCAGTATTGTCTCCTCTGTTGATTACGTTCCTTCGGTGACAGAAAGTGTTACAGAGAATCACCAAAGCTACAGTGAGATGTCTCCCAAGAAAGACTCAGAAAGTTCAAGCAACGTTAATGATGATGATTCAGGAACAATGACGGATTCGCATACCGTAAAACTGGTTGAAGATCTCAAATGTGGAACTAACAAAGAGAAGACTGCTGCTGCAGCTGAAATACGTCATCTCACCATTGACAGCATTGAAAACCGTGTTCACATCGGGCGTTATGGTGCTATCCCTCCACTGCTGTCACTTCTATACTCTGAAGAAAAGGTAACTCAAGAACACGCAGTCACTGCTCTTCTGAATCTTTCGATTAGTGAACTAAACAAAGGCAAGATCGCTGAAGCTGGGGCGATAGAGCCGCTTGTTCATGTTTTGAACACAGGAAACGACAGAGCCAAAGAGAACTCAGCAGCAACATTGTTCAGTCTCTCTGTTTTGCAAGTCAACAGGGAACGAATAGGGCAGTCTAACGCAGCGATACAGGCTCTGGTGAATCTTCTTGGTAAAGGGACGTTTAGAGGGAAGAAAGATGCTGCCTCTGCCTTGTTCAATCTCTCGATAACTCATGAGAACAAGGCTCGGATCGTGCAAGCTAAGGCGGTTAAGTATCTTGTGGAGCTGTTAGAGCCAGATTATGAGATGGTTGATAAAGCAGTTGCTCTTCTTGCTAATCTTGCTGCAGTTGGAGAAGGGCGTCAAGCGATCGTGAGGGAAGGTGGGATTCCGTTGCTTGTTGAGACAGTTGACTCAGGATCTCAGAGAGGGAAAGAGAATGCAGCTTCTGTGCTGCTTCAGTTGTGTTTGAACAGTCCCAAGTTCTGCACTTTGGTCTTGCAAGAAGGTGCAATATCTCCACTTGTTGCCTTGTCTCAGTCTGGTACACAGAGAGCAAAAGAGAAGGTAAATAACACACCGAGTCTTGTGGTTTCTTGTTGTGGTTCCAATATGGATTGAGATATCTTAGTATCATTGTTGTTTGCAGGCACAGCAACTTCTTAGCCACTTCCGAAACCAGCGAGAAGCAAGGATGAAGAAAGGTAGGTCATGATTCATGAAGTAACAGAGTTGTGCTCTTCCATTTGGACATTCCCCTCTGGAGATTTATTTTGTTATGTCAGTAGAAAATGTTCTTTTAATCTTTCTTTTTGCCAGGAACATTAGCTGGAGAATAGGTTGTTTTTGTGTTGGGTCTTGTTATGTGGCGAGTGTGTTGTAATGTTTCTGTGTAGTAGTTCTATATATATGCGCAATTTGTGAGTTCTGAGTATATATGGGGCAATGAAGTTTTTACTACATGATAACACATTTACATAGGTACTTCATGGAACTAAAAATGTGAAAGCCGCTTGCCAAAATCTAAACTCACTCGATTCAGTAGATGTATAGATGTAGATTATCAACATTCTCCAGACTCAACGCAGTGCACCTATATTTGGTGTTTTTTTTATTTATGATGAGTTAGTAGTATTCGGGTCATTGTATCAAGAAAGAGGCATAAGAGTGAGTAGAGGCATAAAACGGTGTAGAGATCACGTTAAGACATACCTGTCCACCAATCTGTCACATCTCTCTATTCTACACAATTTCTTTATTATTATTGTTCCCCTTTTTATATAATTCAACACACTTTGGTCACCTTCTCTATTTCTCTCTCTCCCCATCCAAAATCTGGTCTCTCTCTCACGATCCAATGACGACGAGCAACAACGTGAACGGATGTTTTGGAGACGCGAAACTGACCAAAGTGTTCGTAGGAGGATTGGCTTGGGACACTCACAAAGAAGCAATGTATGATCATTTCATCAAGTACGGTGACATCTTGGAGGCTGTCATCATCTCCGACAAACTCACTCGCCGTTCCAAAGGCTACGGCTTTGTATGTTCATCCTCTTCTCTCTCTCTCTTTTCTTCTTTATCTCACTTTTTTTTCTTTGTTCCTCAAACTTTTTTTTTTTTGTAGGTGACTTTCAAAGATGCTGAAGCCGCTAAGAGGGCTTGCGAAGATTCGACTCCGATCATCAATGGCCGCCGTGCCAACTGCAACCTCGCCTCTCTCGGTGGTCGCCTTCGTAGATCACCCACCATTGCCTCTCCTCAACAAGGTCCATATCATTTTCCGTTTGTTTAATTATAACCGAAGGATCATAGTATGAAATTCAAACTAATCTTCCTAACCTATGGAAGAGTCGGGAGATTTTACCATTTTAGTGATCAAGATCGCAGTGAAAATATATAACTTAACTACACATTAAAAAAAGAGAGAGTCATATTACACATGAATACATTGGTTATCACGTCATATATGAATGTGTAAATGATATACATTAATGCTAATTAACATTGTAATGTACAATTCGGAAAAATGAAAACCAAACAAAGTACTTTTTCGGTTTGGCATAAAATAATGCTTTTCAATTTAGTTTATAAGGATATACCACAATGTCAACAAAAAAACGTTTTGAGATAGGCGGGCCTGTTCCTTCAAACTCACATACGTAAGAGACGTTCCAAGGATTGATATGATGTGATGTTTGAGATGTGAATTTTTTAATTTTGAATTAAAAAAATTAATCTTAACATTATTATCAATATGATGTTTTGAGATGTGAAGGACCAAAGAGTGTGAGTAGGGCCACGTCAGGACATGTAGGGAATTATCAAGCTCAATGGTACTATCCTGTGGGATACACACACCAGCAACAACAAGTTCAACAACAGCAGCATCATCATCATCAAGCCGTTCCTTTCTATGGGTAAACTCTTTTTTTGTTTTAACGGTCTAATCTTCTTCAAAATGTACTTAAATTAATAAGGGTATTTGATTAGTTTGGTGTAAATATCAAATTAAAGGTACCCTTCCTCCTACGTCGCCCCGAACATGACCTTCAATCAAGTAAGTCTCGTGATTTCTAGTTAAAACTAAGTAAAACCGATATGCTTGAATGAATTTGTTTGTGAATGAATTTGACGAACAGAAAGTTGGATACGTTGGAGGAACCTATATGAATGGATACTGCGCACAACCGCAACCACAGCCACAACCGCAATATAATTACCACCACCATCACATTTATGGTGGAGGACGAGTAATGGTTGGAGCAAGTCCGATGATGCCTCTCTACACTGTCTATCCTTATCATCAATCTCCGGCCATCGGTTTTCCTCAACCTTATTTTTCGAAACCCCTTTCCTTTTCCACTCCTCCCTTATCAGGTATTTTTTTTTTTTGTCATTCTACTCTTAGCCTTATAAAATTATAATGAACGGCTTATCGTAAATGATACATTTACCACTTAAACATTTAACTACGTACACGCAAATCAGCTAGATTTATGTGTCAGTTTGTATTGCGATCTTAAAAGTTTAATATTTGAAGTTTGTATTTTACCCAAAAAAGTACGTACGTAGAAACGTACAGTACTATTTAATCTGCGATAAAAAAATATAGAAGAAACTACTTGCTATTACAAACCACAAATATTCATATGATTAGTTGTTTGTATCGGTGTGGTCAATATATTACATACCAATTATTTTAAACCCGCGTATCGTTTTTCAATTCTTATCCATCTAGCATTTGTCTATCTCATCTACTGTTTTTTTACTATATCTATATGTACGCACAACAGCACAAACTAAATATGAAGAGAGACATGCACACACAAGTTGGTCACGTTATTTGCATATGTCAGTAGTCATGGCCTCATGTGCTCATGATGTGGTTTCACATGGATCCACCCTCGTCAGCTAGCTAGACTCTGCTTTGGCACGTGATGCCTCATTGTAGCACGTGTCTCTGTAATAATTTAGCTGGACTCTGGTGTTTATGAATTCATAAAAAAAACAAAAGGCACCTTACATGCAAAATCTTCGTGTGTCGGAAAATATATTAAACTGATCTAATAAAATAAAGATTTGCTTTTGACTGTCGGATAGGTACAGTTGGAGGAGGGGAGATGATAAACAAGAAGGCCATACCTTGATGGGTGGTAGGCTACAAGCTGGTTGATCAAACGACTCACCCCAACAATTATTCATTTTCTCTATCTCAACATGTTTTATTTTTACTAGAGACATAAATCAAATTTTAAGAAATGTTATTCTTTTACATTTAGTAATTTATTTATTGGAGCTAAGCTAATGGAGTTTCTGTTTTAATAATTAAGCTCACTTTATTCGATGAGGTGTACTACTTCATCTACCGGCCCGTATTTCTTCTCTTCACAATTTCAACTGATTGATTAACGGCAGCTAGGGAAAGAAGTAATACGTTAAGAGCCTAGTATCTCAGTCCAAAAGAAAGAGAGAGCCCTGTAACTACTAATCTTAAATGGAGAAAAACTATGTAATAAAAAGTATTGGAAACGAGTTTTTTTTCTTCATGCAGTCTCTAGTTGGAAAGATTGTTTAGATTTCTATAGAAAAATGAACATGTGGTAGATTAAACTTTCACATCAAAATCAACATATTATTATCAATGTGTTAACTTAAGACAAAACCAGAAAAATAAACTAAAACAGTAAACTAAAAATAAACTTAGTCATGGTGGGTCTCTTCTGTGCAAGTTTTCTTATCTCTTGAAATCATAACTTCACATTAGAATAGCAAAATCGTGCTTTTTCTTTTGAACCTTAAATTTTGAATTTATAGCATTTTAATTTAGCGTCAAAAGTACAGAATAGTAATGTTTAAATTACGATTCATTTTTAAAATTTTGTTTTTTTTTTCAAATGATGAATGGAGGAGGTTTAGCTTATAAATCACACATTACTATTTAACAAAAAAAAAAAAAATCACACATTACTACAACGCACCGTTCACTACAAAAAATCTAATTTTTAGTGTCATTTTTTTTTAAACTTAGTATCATTTTTTAAATGATGCAAGAATTATAGCATCACTTGTAAAAATGACACCAAAATCAATGACACTAAGTTTTTTTTGTATCACTTTTACAAATGACATGAAAATTACATTTTAGCATCATTTAATTATAAGTGATACCAAAAATAAGATTAGCATCATTTTTAAAAGTGATGCAAAAAATAAAATTAACATCATTTGTAAAAGTGATACAAAAAATGAGATTAACATCATTTGTAAAAGTGATACTAAAAATGAGATTAAAATCATTTGTAAAAGTGATACTAAAAATGAGATTAAGATCATTTGTAAAAGTGATACAAAAAACTAAGATTAAATTAAAAAAAAAAATTAATGCTAAAAATGATATCATAGAAAAATGTCTATAAAGTCTATTTTTTTATAAACTAAAATATTTTTAATTACATATTGTACTTTGCAACAAGTTGATCCTCGTTGTTGTATGTCTCCTTCACATTTACAAAGCCCTGCAAAAAATGAACAAAACTATAAGCAAATTCACACAAACAGAATATCACATAAAATGTTAAAAAATTAAACTAGAGATTCGTTATCAAAATTGACATACATAGAAAAGAAAGAAAGCGAATGAAACCTGCATTTTCAAAGGCTGCCTCATGAGTCACATTCATCAAATAGTAGCAGC